>SNQJ01S0026279.1:52045-73807 GCA_010110895.2 Picea sitchensis | reverse complement strand
TGAGTAACCTTGGATAGTTAACACCAACTTTTTCTTGAAGAAATTTGATTTATCCTTTCCATGATTGATCCTATCAACACTTGTATTATCTATATGGATTATTACTTTCTCCTATCTTGACCCATTTGATTTTTCAATCTGACATGCATATTCAACTTCTTTCATGCCATATTTGATGACCTTCATGCCATGCTCCCACTATGCATTATGATAGCAATAATGGAGGTGCTATTTCCAAACTGTAGGACTGCTCCTTGGAGATATTGTCATTTTCTCCATGCATACATTTTGCCCTTCTTTATCAAAATACTAGCATTCAGATATATATGTTAATTTGTATAGATTAGGTCTTCCCACTATGTACTTCTTTATCTTAACATACTTTAGTCTTGACCTTGATCCTCTTGTGGAGTATTCTTTGACGTAACATTATGTCCTCAAGTTCCTCTGTTCCTTCTTAATATTAGGTCCAAACTATTTTATATTCCATAAAACCTTCCTTATTCCCATGCTTTGCATCTCCATATGAACTTATGGTTCATGCATTATCATGAATTGAAGATGGATTTCTCCACCTAACCTTCACATTTGATGTGAAAATATTGTAATCGTGACTGTCTTCCCAAAACAAGAATTACATTCGGGGTTTCCATGTTGCTTATTAGACCCAACATCGTATCCAATGACTTCTAAAATATCTCAAATGTAAAAATGAAGGGTTTTCTCTTATGCACTCCTTGTGAAACTGATCTCTTTTCTCTGAGCTAATGGCTCTTAGATCAATTCTAAACCCTATCATAAAGTTCTGAGGTCTTCAGTACCTCTTATGATGCAGGTCTGAACCAGACGAAATCCATGGGCTTCCTTCCTAAACCCCTTTTTTTTCCTTCTTTAATACATGTTTTGGGCACTAGCCCCTTTTCTTTAGCCCTCAATTCGCATGCGACCATGGTTGTGACCAAGTGCTAATAGTTGGGTTCTTATCTTGGGCCTCAAAACTTTGGGTTCCAGAGCTTCATAGGATTTCACATTTACACACCCCAAAAATCCCAAACCTTGAATCTCTGAATACTTCCACATCACCCCTCATGACATCATCACGTCACGTCACTTCGTCGTTGCGGAACTTCGGGGGTTTCTTCCTCCCACTCAATCATGAACCATTTCTTTCAGAGTGTCAAGTCTCCAGACTACTAAATCTTTTGTCGTGTTTCCTCCATGATCAACGGTCAAGGTAGACTGCAACCTTCGGGCCTTTGGGAGTATTCACACTTGAACACAATTCCTCCAGAGTGCCAAGTCTCCAGACTTCAAGATATAACACCATGCGTCCACTATGACCAAGTTATCGTGGGACCGATCTAGTTAAATTCTTCGCCAAGGTTTTAATTGCTTTATGTATCCATCAGGGCCCCACCATCCATGCTTGAGAGGAGTGTGATGTGGAAAAATACTAGAAGAGGACACGTGGCTCAATCAGACGGGTGACACATGTCACGCTCTACTGGAATTTCAATCTTCCAAATGTTCTTAGCTCACTGGCACATGGCACACATCCCATGTCTCCACATCATCATAGGTGACATCAACAATCACGTCACTTCGGGGCTTCGGGAGATTCCACACTAGCACACTCCAATTCTCCTGAACATCGAACTCTAAATAAGTCGATTTTCTGACATGCGTCTCTTTTGATGAACGGTCTGGATTAACTCCAGACTTCAGGACTTCGGGAATTTACGCCTTAGCACACTTGTTTCTCCCAAATGTCGAATTCACGAACTGTTTTGATTTCCACAGCTCACAATCACTCGCACGTAGATATGACGACTCTGATATGTTTTTAGCCAATCCAATGGTCAAGTACTTTTCCCCGGATTGTAGTGTAGATCCACTCCGAGAATTTGGAGCTTTGATGATTTTGCTCCTTTTTACGACAAGTAACTTCAAACAGTCAGAGTGACAAAGTCCCGAAGGAATTTGGTGCTTAACCACCGTGCTCCTTTTTCTAGATCTAACGATTATGAAGGATCCTCCTTCTCTCGAATAGATCCTACGGTCCAAATTATAAAATTGGTGGCCCAATACCATGGTTGTGGTGGTATCCTTCCTCTGTAGGTTTTCTTGAACCATTATACTTCCCAAGCTTCTTAACACAGTCCAAGTGTTCATACGGTGCCTTCCTGGCACTCAGGAACGCTCTAAACTTCGAATTTTGTCCCTCTCAACAAAAATTCACTCTGAAACCCTTTGCTTCATTAACCACCTATCTGCCCCATCCAGGATCAGTATTGAAACCATGGATTTGATACCATTTTGTAACGTCCCTAGCCCCCAACTGGTCGGGCAACATCACTTCGGAAACATCTCCTACTCTGATACCATTTTTGTAACATCCACAACCACCAACAGGCCGACCATGCTACCTCATAGAAATAACAATTATCATATGAATATAAATGTAAACATAAACATACAACATATTTTGTTAATACACAGATTAATGCAGAAATAACAGTAAAAGCATAACTGCAGTATTCACAGGAAAAACCCATAAATATAACAACATATACAAGCAATATTCATCCATATAGAATGTACAAATACACAACATGTAAATGAACAGATAAATGGGTACTTATCTTTTAATTTAAGTACACCAACTGCGTGCAGACCTTCCACGAACCTCGCAGCCATAGACCGCGTTGCTCATCACTCTCAACAGTGGGTCACCCCCGAGTTGGGGCTAAACTCGATCGGGCAAGGGATTTCCAGGCTAGGCAGGGACAATAGGAAGTTGCACAACACAACATGAAGGAATTACTCTAAGGAGCCACTTACGCCCAAAGATCACAGAATCGCATTCCCCACATGCCTGTCACACCCTAGGAGTGTACACCTTCACTGTCATACAATCCATTAGCTACTACACCTTCCTTTCCTTGGGCTTCAGCAACAGGCTGGATCAAGAATTCTCAGAGCTCTATAGCTGCTACTGGAATCCCTCTAGGAGAACTCACTTCCTCAGCACACTCTCTCACCTGGAGAGAGTTTCTCACAGGATAAATCACACAAGAGAACTCTCTTCTTCATCACACTCTCTCAATTGGAGAGAGTTGCTCATAGGCCTGACAACCTGCTTCTTCTATCCACGGGCCTGGCAACCCGCCTCTTCACTCATGCTTCTCAACACACTAGAAGGTGATGACAACAATAGAAACTGGGCGTGGGGGAAACGGTGAAACATAGGCAACCCGCAGGGTATGGGTTCAGTAAGATATCAATTCGGGCTTGTTTCATAGGTTCAGGATGGTTACGGTTCAACAATGGCAGACTGGATAACTGCGTGCTTGCTCAGTGCAAGGGTGAATGGGGCAACCCATGGCCAGAATCCTCCATATGGCGAGAAAGGAAAGAGAAAAATCGTGAGGAAATATGGCAAGAATCCCTATGCCCCCTCACAATGATGTAATTTCCCACATGAATCTGCATGTGCCCAGGTTGACACATGTCTCTCTTGGGATCTTGTCCCCCTCCACTTGGAGTTTGTTCCTCTCCCTTAGGAAACTTAGAATAAATCAATATCCTATTTACATCCATTTAGAATAATAATTATATATTATTCTCTTGGTTTTAAGCTCTTAATATTAGCCCCCCTTTCCAGCCTATCAAACCCCCTTCCCTTACCCAACCTAGTGGAGCTTAGTCCCCCATACTCTTTCTTTGTGGTTGGTCTACACGCAACGATGTTTTTATATTAATAATATAAATATTTACATGTACAAAACAGGATCCTAGCCTTTAACATCTAGGCTCTCCAGCCTAATAAGCACATAATATTCCTTGCTTATAAAACTTGGCTTACCAGCCTACAAAACATGTTACAATTCATAGTTACAACTGGGGTTCGGCCTTGGGATATTACAGAGGATATGGCATTGATTAGATGATGAAATCAAGGGAAAGAGGCCTTGGATAATGCTACTCAAGCTAAAGGGCCATGGAAGAGGCATTAAAAAAACATGCATGGCCTTTGTAGGGTATCTTTGGTCTCCCACTGAGAGTAGGAGTGTCATTAGCAAGTATTTTGCACCACAAACATATATGAAGGCTATGGAAATGGTCAGAGGATGAAATGAAGGGCCTTAGGATTTGAATAAGGATTCATAGGTTCGGCATCCATGAACAAGGCATCAAACCACCACACATGACCATTTCAGGGGATCTTTAACCTCCCACTAAAATTACATGAGCACCGATATGAGGTATCACACACCACGATCAAGTATCTAGGAATTCACAATATTGAGGGATGAAATCAATAGAATTAGGTCTTGAATGGTGCTTCTCAAGCCTGATTATCATGGAAGAAGCCTCTAACCACTACATAACCTTTGTAGAGGATCTTTAGACTCCAACTAAGACTATGAATGTGGTTAAGAGGAATTGCACATCATAGACACCTATGTAGTCGATATTTCATATTTTCATGGGAATATGAACCTCATCGTGAGTTATTGTACACCACATACATGTATTAGAGACATAGTAATGGTTGAGAGATCAAATCAAAGGTCATTAAGGCCCTAAATTAGGCTTCTAGGGATTGACGTACATGAATGATACCTCAAACCAATGCACGTGACCACAATAGGGGATCTTTGGTCTCCCACTAGGAATATGATTGTTGTTAGGAGGTATTGTGCACCATGGACCAATATTTATGCCTTGAAAATGGCCAAGGAATAAAATTAAGTGACTTCATGCCTAAATGAGGCTTCTTTAGGTCTACAACCATGAACGAGGCCTCAAACCACCACACATGACATATGCAGGGGATATTTGGATTCCAACTGAAAATGCATGAGCACCATTAAGAGGTATTGTGAACCACATATAAGTATGGATTCCTTCATAATGTTGGGGTATGAAATCAAGGGCATAGGGGTTGGGGTATGAAATCAAGGGCATAGGGTCGTAAATGATGATTCTCATGATCAATGGTCATGGAAGAGGTCTCAAACCACTACATATGAACTATGCAAGGGATCTTTGTACTTTGATTGGAAATGTGATTATTGATGTTGAAATGTCCTAGAAATATCCAAAAATATGAATAAGGGGGTCTAACGATAATTGTGATCATGGATGGTGGTTATTCTCTTGGATTCTCATGATGTTTAATATCTATTTTTGACATAAACATAGTTGTAATTTATCATTTAATGCAAAACACATGGAGTATGCAACAAGTTAATGAAATTCAAGAACATATAACCAAAGTACATGCAATCAACTAGCTGCACAACATAGTCAATATATCAAGTTGTTAATGACATCAACATTCAATGACAAATCTACATCGGTATTAATTCTAGTTTACATAAATTCAACTTCAAAATCAATATCAATTTTGAGAAATATACTTGCAATAGTTCTTGTTGTATGTTTGAAATCAAACTTAAGTTGAATTGCATTGTACTTGTTGGGTGCATTCTTGGTTGAACATGACACTCAAGAATTGATTGATTCGTTGTATTTTTCAGTCTACATTAAAAATATTGAGTGATTGAATTGTATGCTAAGTGGAGTTACGACAAGTCCTTTATGTTGTTGAGTCAATTGTAATCTAGACCTACCTGCACAAGGAGGCATCATTCACTTCTTTTTTTTTCAGATGGAGTGAAGTGTTGAATTATTAGAGTTATTGAACATTCAAATACTCATTGTTATTGACAACAAAATCGCAATCAACAAATCAACTCTTCAATCTATTCTAACTTGTTTAAAAGTTTCACAAGCCAAAGGTGAACTTCTTCAGAGTTAGTCACAACTTCTTCATTATGAACTCTAGTGAAAGAATATTCAATATTATAAACTATTCCTTGTTCAGAACAACCCACTTTTTGAAAGTTCTAATGATCAAGAATCAACATAGGATCAACTAAGTGAAACAACTCCAAAATAAATTTCAAATGGATATGAAATTTTTTGTGAATAGGTTCAACTTTCTCTTTCTACTCCCATCAATGGACCTTGCAAAAAAATCAAGAACAACAAGCACATAATAGGTATTGGATATGAAAAGGAAGTTACCTTTTGTATTCCATATTATTCCAAACCAATACAATTCCAAAGTGTTGGATCCTTTGAGAAGATTTAACTTCAACTATTATAGTTCAACAATAGAATGATAAGTGTCAACATTGCAAATGAGTTGGTTATATGGATGAACAATGTTTTAATCTTTATCCTTTTCAACATTGCAACAAGAATAATTCTTCATCAAATAGATAATCCAAACGAAACAAACCTGAAATATTAAATATTCACCATGGGTGGATCAATCCTTGGAAATGGTCATCAATGACTAAGAAGATATATCAATCTTACCACAAAATTCAATCTCAAGTAAAGACAATGAAATGAGAATGAAAATATCTTGCACCTTAAGGGGGGAGGACACAAATGGAGTGAAAATGGTTAGGTGGTAAACCAAAACCACCAAATGAAGTGAACATGGTTAGTGGTCAACCAAAACCACCAAATACAGTGATGAATTGGTTAAGGGTAACCCATAGGAAAATCCATGATGTCTCTCCTTTCAGATGACAAAGGGGAGAATAGATGGTTATCAAACTTAAAAGTTTCGACAACAACAAACAAATAACAGTTTGTAGATGGAAGACTTGGAAAAAAAATTCCAAATGGGAAACAACAATCTATAGATGGTAGGCATAAAAAATTCCAAATGGGAAATGACAACAACAACAAGAGTGTTGAAAATATTTATCACTTTAATCACATAATTAGTCTACAATCAAATGAAGGAAGTTTCTGCATGGAATCATGAACTTCAAATCATCATTAAATTAGTATTTGGGAAGAACCAGCATGGAATTTGGGCTCTTCTCATTTATCTTTTTATTACCCAATTGGGATACATTGGGATGTTGTTCAAGACCTAAAAGTGTAAAAAATGGTTATTAGTCATCCAAAACCACTAGATTCATAGAGCACTTTAGTGATTCATTGATTGTAAAGTCGTGATACTACATGTTCACCAATTAGTAGAAGACATAAACTTTTTCTAGCTAAAGTACTTGGCAAAAGATTAGAATGTCAAGTAACTAGGAAATGTTCAGACATTGGAAACTTTCCACTTCTAGATTTCATCTCTTTTCCAATTCATTCCAGATGAACCATCCAACATCCATTTTTGATAGTTTTTCAAGCATATTTTTTTATCGAAGCTCAGATTAGAGGCTTCTAAAAGATCTAGTATATCAATTTTTGCATTAGTTTTTATTGCTTAATTGATACAAAGATATATACTTATGATTGAGGGAAGGAATGTTAGCCTATCACTTACCTTACCTAGTTGATATAAGCATTCTACTAATATAGCTTTGATAGGAATCACCTAGCATGGATATATTTTGGGGCCTTCACATTGCTTCGGGGGTAAAATCAAGGGCCTAAGGCCCTGGAAATGATCATTGGGCTTGAGGGCCATGAATAAGGCCTTAACTACAAAAAATGACCTCTAGAGGATCTTTGTCTTCCCATTTATAATATGGACATCATTAGGAGGTAGTGTGCACTATAGACACATATCAAGGCCATGATAATGTTTGCGGGATGAAATCAAGGGCCTTGGAATTAAATGAGACTTCATAGGATGGACATCCACAAAAGAGGCCTTAAACTACCACACATGACCATTTTAGGGGATCTTTGGCCTTCAATTAAAAATACATGAGCACCATTAGGAGGTATTACACAACACATATGGGTATCAAGGCCTTCATAATATTGAGAGATGAAACCAAGGGCCCTGGGTCCTGAATAATGCTTCTTGGGGTCAATGGCCATGGAAGAGGTCTCAAACCACCACACATTACCTATGTAGGAAAATTTTGGAATATAAATGGGACTATGGTTGTCATTAATATGAATTTACCACCGTGGACTAATATTGGGGCCTTGACATTGGTCAAGAGATGAAATCAAGGTCCTAATGTTTTGAATAATGTTTGTTGTGATCATGGGACATGGACGAATCCTCAAAACAACACACATTAGCCTAGGTACATAACTTAGTTTATATCTAGGATTTCAATAAAGAAACCTTGATAAGAATTACCCAGAAGTCATATGTGATACCAGACCCACATACCTACTACCTATTATGATAATTTATATACTTTCAATCATCGTCTACTTTCTACTACCCCTTCAATATTGTCACACTATCTCTCCAAACTTTATTTTACACTACACATTTACATCATTTTCTAAATGTTACTATCATTCTTCTTTGACACACACACACACACATAATACAATTACCTACTTGACGACAACCCTAGACTAGAGTTCTCATTTTTTAGAGGTCATATTTAGTCAAAAAAATTTACCCCATTTTGAAAAGTAGTGCTCCTAGAATCACCCCTTTCCTTTTCAATATTAAAATTACAACTTGTTTGAAACTATGGCCTTGACAAATGAGTACAATGAAAAAAACATTGAATCAACCCTTGAATTGAAAGTGGCACTACTAACTCAACTTTTTGGAGGGGAGTTAAATTTACAACTTGTTCAACATCATGGCCTTGAAAATTGGTATTGTTGCAAACAAAACCTTATAGTCAAACAATGAATTGAAAAGTGATGATACCACTAGCACCCCCATTCTTGGGGGTTAAAATTACAGCCTATTTGAAATGGCAACCTTGACAATTGGTACCGTTCCAACCAAAAGCTTAAAATCAACCATGAAATGAAAAGACGTGATATCAACATCGCCCTTTTGATTTTTGTGGGATTAAAATTGCATTTTTTTAAGTATGCCCTAATTAGGGAAAAACAACAAAAGAGTAGGGGAAAAAACATGTTTTTTTTAATTTCACTGAAAAAAACCCATAATTTAAAAAATAATTAAAATAATGATTACCCCTCAGCCTCATTTAAATAATAATCTCTCACACACACACACATGGAAAAAATGATATATATAAAAAGATGTTAACAAAAAAATATTGATGATGATGATGATGATTAACGTCCACTAAGACCAATTGGTCTATTAGACCTTAAGAAGGTAAGTGATTACTTCGATTTCTTTAAAATTGTATGTCTATGCTAAAAAGGAATTGAGAGAAGCGTTCCAAGATCACCATAGTTTTGATGACTTAGGAGGTTAGGAAGGTCTGTAATGTGGAAAATATTTTTACTTGGGATATAATATGGGTATAGGAAGGGAAATCCAATAGGAAGTGTTTTTCATCTTCGACTTGCTTAGTGTCAAAAAGGTGACAAATTCTCTCATCCCATGGTGTTTTGAGAGTTGTCCCACACCAGTTTCACTATGTACCTCGTGAGAGTTTGTTCTTATTTTAGTAATGTTGATTTTCTTCTTTGCACTTTTCAAAACTCAAAGGTAATGTTGATCTTCTAAATTAGGGTTGACACCTCCTTGTAGCATTTTAATTTACTTTTTTCCTCTAATTTTTTATCACACCACATATTCTCCTTAAATTTAGAAGTGATAATATTTGTAATACTATCAATATTTTGCATGATGGCTTCTTTTTGTATGCCCCAATGATTTAGCCAAGATTTGACATCTTTATTCCATCCTTGCTTGAGCCACTAGTGGTTTTGGATAGAGTTTGAAGCAATTTTTGGGAGCCTCTTGTCATCCATGTTGTTAATCTTGTTCTTGTATGTTAGGTATCTAATCATAGAAATGCTCTCAATCGGGGGAAGGCTTGCTTCTATGAGGAGGATATGATAGGGCACGCATTTCCCTTAATTTTGAGATTACAAGTTATAAAATTCTTTTGGATCTGTTCTATCTTTCTCCAGGATTCTCTAGATATACTGCAACCCCAAACTTCACATCCATATAAAATAACTAGAGTGACGAGAGTGAAAGATGAGTTTCTTTTTACCCAAATCCAAATGTCTGGTTATCTATAATTTTTTTCGATCCCATAATAAGCTTTCCACCCTCCATTTATCATTTTTTCAACGTTATAATTTCAATTGAACTTGTGGTGGATATCGATTCCAAGATATTCATATTAAAAAAAAGAAAAAATATTATAAAAAAAAGTATGTACACAAAAAAAAAAATTAAAAAAAAATAAAAAATAAAAATAAATGAAGCATCTAGGCCCCCTCCTCATCCCATGCATGTGCCCCTCCCTTTGGGAAGCAAAGGCCATTGCCTAAAGGGAGTGATGGCTTGTAGTTCGCCACCTAGAGGGAGCAACAACTTTACAAGCTATCACTCCCTTTAGGTAGTAGCCTTTGTTGCCCAAAAGGAAGGGTATGAGCATGGGATGAAGAGGCGGACGATTTCGAGAATCACCCCCTCTCTAAATGCTTCATTTTTTTGACAAATTGTTTTTTTTTAATACTTTATTAATAACATTATTTTTTTGTTTTTTACATTTGTTTCTATTTGTTATTTTAATTTGTTTTAGATTTTCTTTTTTATTCGCTATAACTTTTTATAACTTTATTTTTATATTTTTATTTTTATATTTATATATATTTTTATATTATTAATAATATTAATAATACTTTATTAATAATATTATTTTTTTGTTTTTTACATTTGTTTCTATTTGTTATTTTAATTTGTTTTAGATTTTCTTTTTTATTCACTATAACTTTTTATAATTTTATTTTTATATTTATATATATGAAGGTAAGGAAGTAATGTTTTTTTCTAAGTTATATATATATATATATATATATATATAACTTCACCTAACATGTTTTTGTTTTGAATTTTATTTTTAAAAAAATATGTTTTTTTCTTATGTTTTTTTTGGGTTTTTTTTATTTATCTCAATTTTAAAATTTTAGTTTACAATTTTAGTTATGGTTTCAAAAATGTTAGAATTTTAATTTACCAAAAATAAAAAGATGATGTCGATAGTGCTTCTTTTACAAATTGATTTTGAGATTTTGGTTGCAACGATAATGATTGTCAAGGTTATGGTTTCAAATAGAATGTAACTTTAACCACAAAAAAGAAGGGGAGTAGAACTAGTAGCACCACTTTTCATTTCAAGGTTTGATTTTAAGGTTCTAGTTGGAACTATAATGGTGTTAGGGTCATGGTGTCAAATAAATTGTAATTTTAACCCTGAAAAGAAAAAGGTAATGTCGATAATGACACTTTTCAATTTGAGGGTTGATTTTGAGGTTTTTGTTACAATGATATTATTTGTCAAGGTCATGGTTTCATTGTAATTTTAACCTTGAAAAAGAAAGGGTGTGCTACAAGTAGGACCGCTTTCCAATTCAAGGGTTGCTTTTGAGGTTTTTTTCACTATATTATCAAGATTTAAAGCCATGGTTGCAAAGGGTTGAATTTAAATTTCTCCATCCCTCAAATAGAAAGGGTGATTATAGAGCACCACTTTTCAGTTTGTGGGTTGATTATGGTTTTTTTTACTCCAAAATATGGGGTTTTAAAGCAAGAGTTCTTGTTTTAAGGTAATAATTCTTGTAAATTGTAACGGTTATACACACACACACACTTCTCACCCTTTTTATGTACTGTTCTCCCTTCACCGACTCCCTACTTACTATTATCATTAATCCTCTATTTCTACACGCATCATCAACCACCCTCTAATATAATCTTTACATTCCATTATTCATATTTTACTACTATTAATATTGTTATATACTATAATCTATCCAAGGAAAAATTTAGGGGCTAAATTTCGCCCTTGAGTTAATTTTGCATGTTCTTTTCCAAAAGCCATATTCATGAATTTCATATTTTCCTAAAAACTATTTGCTCAACTTATATAGGATAAAATTATTTTATTAGATATTGCTAATTTTTTTTATTTTTTTTTAAATTCACCATAATTTATATTTTAACATAACTATGGATCCTTAAAATTTTCCATAAATCTATCCATTAATATTGTGTTTTATATATATTACGTATATACATTTATTTTTACCATTTTCATAATGTTTCATATTCTATATGTTACTTGCTCGCTTTTACTCCATTTTCATAATGTCTTACATTCTTATATACACTTGGCTTACCTATCTACTCTCTCTCTCTCTCTCTCTCTCTCTCTCTCTCTCAGATATATATATATATATATATATATATATATATATATATATATATATATATATATATATATATATATATATATATATATATATATATATATATATATATATATATATATATACCACCTATTGTATGTCATTGCATCACTTCCGCTCATCATTGCACGTTTGATATATTCCTTACATCATAATTTAGGTTCTCTATAATGTATGTGTTATAATGCATATGCATTATGTAAATTTCAAATTTTTGGTGGAATAAAGGTTCAACGTGAATATATGACAAGCTTTATAGTGAATGGAATGAGATTGGTTTAGAATTAGGTTTAATTTAGCAAAATTAATGGTTAAGATTAAAAATAACATGGTTATTGGTTTTTTTAGAGCTTTGTCAATTTTAATTATGGTACCATGTTTTTTATGAAATTGGAAATATATATATGTAATATTCACACTTTGGGGCATTAGGGTATTACACGGTGTTATGATGAACAGAGTAGCCGGACAGTGATTATAACGAAAGCATGTGTGAGCTATTGAGGGGTATTTTGGGATCCGGCTTGCATTGTTCACCCTATTTCATCATTATGATCCATTCTCCACAGATTGACTTTTGGTTCCATGGCATTCCAAAGATTTCCATAATTTTGAGCATTTTGAGCTATAAGTCAATTAAATTCACCTAAGAGGGCATTTTGGGCACAATACTTGAGGAACTCCTCAATGTAATAGCTCATTGGAAACGGGAGGAGCAACACTACGGATAGGATGGTGAGAAGTGACTTCTGGCTAGGAAGCCACAAGGAGAGATAAGGCTTTTCAGAGGTATACACTAATTTTACCATGCTAATTTAATTAATTAATTAATAATTAAAAAAGAAAAGTCACTTTTGAGAGCTAAGGGGAGAAGGAAGTATAAAGAAGAGGCAAGGGCCTCTATTCTCTCCATTCATTCATGTATGTTTATCTTGATATCTGGCTTCTAGCCAGAGAGCCCATACCTTGGGGGTTTTGAGGGTCTTTGACTTAACAAACCCTAGAGGATGATCTTGGCAGAAAGATTCCACCTAGATTGTCGCAAGATTGATCTCGGAGATGCAATACTTCTCCCACACCATTCTAGGTCTGCATCTACATTAGTTGCAGGAGGATTCTACACCAGCCGTAGGCAAAGGAAGAGAAGGAGGGTACACCATCAGTTTCCCAAAGAAGGGGGCACACTATCCGCTGAAGGAATAGTTCATTGTAGGAGCCTGAGAGGGCTCCTTTGAGATTTGAGCATTTGGTTTTACTTGCGTGGCCTTTTAGCCATGATTTCTAAAGGCTCTCGAGAGTTTTATGGTTCATATTATTTACTAGAGCAGTGGGACTTAATCACCGAGAGGAGGAGGGAAATTTTGAGATTCATATCTATTCAGAATGGAGGGTTTATACTTCAGATTTGACCTCAGACTTCTACCCAAGAATTGCAAAGTTGTCCCGACCTACTCTTTTCTATCGAAGTTTCAGCATTTGAAGGCCTCCTTCATCAAGGCTGAAATTGTAGGGTTTGGCATTTTTCAGGAGGACGCAACTTCATTGAGGATCTTCAACGTTTGGAGGAGTTTCCTTTGGTATTTTGGCTTGAGATTTTAGGAGGGGACTCCACACATCCCGATCTACAGTTTGACATCCCTACTGATTCCATTTGGGGCTTCTTTAGTCAGTTGAATTATTGAGGGTTTCGGCCATTTCATTAGCATGGCTTTTCATTGGTTTGGTGTTGCATACAAATTTCTAGATTCCACTTCTCAGATTTAAATACTATCGAGTATCTAGCTTTGGAGGCCTATAGCATCTCTCCATGGAGCATTTTGTAGCAGCTTCATGTCTCTTTAATCAAGCCATCCTCATGGAGTATCCTCCCGTGATTGACCTCTCTAATAGTAGGTCTTTCATTTATGAATAAAAAATCATATCCGTGTGGCTTCATTTTGTTCTATCATATTGTTGATATTGCATATGGTTGAGGTATGTTCCATTACATGATCTTCTTGTTTGCCGCTGCAACACACATTAAATTCATCAAGATAAACCCTAAGGTCAGAAATCAAGAGGTCAACCTACAAGCAAAAACATACAAACAAAACCAGCAGCAAGCTCATCAAACGCCGCCAAATCCGCAGTGCCTTTCTTACACCAAAAGCCGCAGGATGTTCTTGGCATATTGGCTTGGGGTCATTATAGTTGTATCAGAGCTTAGACTCCTGCTAGCATGAGGGGTCTTACACAAGGATAAATGTATGAGATATCCTTTGAGATAACATACTTGGAGATAAAATATTATGGCCTTAGAAAGGAAACTAGGGCTCAAATAACCTTCCAACAACATGTAGCCTTAAGAAATCCCAATTGGAGTGAAGAGGATGTTTTACATGGGATCATACTAGCAGAGGAAAAGAGAGCCAGAGAAACTAGATGGTTTGAAGAACATAGAACCCACACCCATTAGGAGCACATAACTTTGCTGGCTACCAGAAGGTGCCTTGGGAACCAGACCATAGGTGTATGGGTAAGGGTATAGCTAGCTATTATACACTATGATAGTGAGGATGAGGTGTGATATCACGCGTGAGCCAGGAGATGATGCTTATTTTGAGCAAAGGTGATGATGCCAAGACAAGAGGTGATTCTGACATGCTTGAGGAGGATAGTACTCTTGTACACTTGTGGATACTAGTGATTATGGCACGCGTGGGGAGGATGGTGACCCTTGTGTGGTGGATAGACAGTCGGAGGGACAAGATGATAGCACCTACAGACAGAATCCGACATATCACATGGCGTTGATGACCCTACACCTCAGCAAATTAGAGACACTAGTGGGGATTCAAACATGTTAGCACCGAGATGACCAGCTTCCTGTGGTGGCCGTGACACATTTGTCGTCCTTTTAGGCACCTACGATAGCCACATCACAAGAGGATATCAATAGCATTTCGGATGTGATGGAGGATCCATGTGTGAGGGATACACATCATGGACATATGGATCCCCGCATCTCGTGGAGGAGAGACATGACCTTGGAGAGCAGGACCTTTATACATACCCATCGATGAGGATGGTTGAGTCAATTTCTTTCCAGTTAGACCCAATACTTCGAGAAGACCATGGAGACTTACATAAAATTGATGGGACACTTACTCCGCAGACCATAAAATTGCTCTACAGTGTTGAGGATGCACTCCTTATTGGTCCAGATGACCATAGCACGTGTTTGTACACATCTGTATGGGATCTAGGAACATATGAGGGTAGTAGGTTGAGTGCACGGGAGGATACGACTTCTCATACATAATACAATGTGATTCAGAGGGAGATAACATCTAGCTGATGAGGTGCAAGTAAGCATGTGGAGGACCTAATGGCATGATATACGGCCTAACACTTCATCTTTTTCATGAGGCAAGTTGTTTGGGATTCCAAAGTTGTTGAATCCAAGAAGGAGAGATATGAGGTGGCACCCCAGCATGAATATGACCAAGAGTCACACTACTTGATGATGTTTGAGAGTCAGCGAGGATATGATCATGGAAATCACCTCAGCGGATTGATGACATGCATGCATTGGCGACAGACTACTGTTGGAGGACATCAGTGGCACATAGTAGTTCAAATGAGAGGATTACCATGGATGATTTGGATACTCTCGTGGAGAGACTGCGGATGAGGATCGACTACCATCAGCTTGTTGACGTATTGCTGACTACCGCATTGAGATTGGCGGATGTATCATGAGGTTCGGTGGAGCATGAGTCGAGGTGGACAGACTAATTAAGAGTTAGAGATACTCGAGGATTCTCGGTTTTACTACGCATTAACCTTCAAGAATCGTAGTCTGTGGATCGCAGGAGCCTCCGGAGGAGATTTGTTGAGATCCACTTCATTTATCTTTATGGACAAATTGCATATGCCATTTAGTCATCGCCGAGGATGCTGGTGGTCCAGCAAAGAAGCACCATTGATGAGGACATCCATTTAGCTCTCGAGGGTGGTCAATCTTCGGTAGAGGTTGATCCAAAGTGAAAACAGATATAGCGGCGCCAGGAGAAGGCTGTGAGATGACACGCAGCATGCCAAAGGTACAGCCATGAGTAATAGTCTGCCGAGACACGATGCAGATATGCAGCCTTCAAATGGATGCATTGATTGCGCAGGAGGATACACACTTAGAGCATGCGATGTCACCCTTGTAGCAACACACGGTTATGAGATCCCACTTTCACCATTCTCAAAGAGTTCCATGGGGATGAGAGATGGAGATTGGCTTTCCAGTAGATGGAGGAGTTACGTCCAGTTGTACCTGATGATTGGGGTTTAGTGATGATTACAGGCGAGTATGTACAATGGGTACCGGTGGACGAGTTTTTTGGTTGAATCCTTGGGATTGATCGAGGTAGGTGATATTTTTCAGCCCTACAACCAACTACAGATTTATTTGTTACCTTTTCCTGACACTTTTCTCATGGACAACAACATGAGGAGAGATACATACCGAGACATGGGGAGTGGCTACCGAGACCACATGACATGAGTGTTTTTATGGCATCCAGCCGGATAGAGGTGGGTCATCATAGGAAACCAATTGAAACTTTGTACATGATGGTGAGAGTCATAGCCGATGTTGGTGATGAGAACAGAGGGCTTTCGATAAAGGACTGGCCCGACAATGAGTAGCGTGAGATCTGGCGATAAACCTGCACGGCCATGGGATCCGGAGTTCACTCGGTTGGAGCAAGATGTCTCTACCACGCGGGATGACCTAGCCAGCCAAAGATCCACATACACCGTGGGCTGGCTCCTGGAGGGCCCCAGGACGGTCCGAGGGAGCGAGGAAATCTTTCACTTTTGATCATCATGATCTGACATGGAGATGGTTGGACAAAAAGTACTCACCCAATGCAGATGTCTCTTTACAGATGTAGCTCTGATAGCAGGTTCATGCTGTGTACTCTGCAAATTTTGAGTGGATCCGAGTGGGAGGATCTTAGTATATATACAGGGAGAAGCCAAGCATGGTCACTTGATAAGCAGTACGCAGATTCGGACAGGCTAGCATGGGATCCAGTGGATCAGAAGGGTTGAGAATTTCACTGACCGACAGAGGCGAGTGGACCTTTGCAGGTTAAATTTGTTCTGACTTTCCATTGAGCTTCAAGTATTTGTGTGAGAGCACACCACTTGAGAGGGGGTGACTTCACAGAGGTCTCGGCAAATACTCTGGCCATGGCATCAAATGGCAACAGGGAGGCTATGTTGATGTTGGTAGTATCTTGGAGGGTGGAATCATTCATGGATGAGGCTATGTGTCATGTGTAGGATATCCAAAGAGATGAGATATTTCAGGACTATGCTTCACAGGATATTACAGTTCACTTTCTGATATGGAACCTAGGGGGTGGAGTTCCAGATCATTCATCTGACAAAGTTCCTGTACTATGTTTCCTATAGTGGATATATGGGATGTTAGTATTATAATTTTTCTGATGGATTTGGCTATTGCTTGAGGACAAGCAATTTTCTGGACTGTGGATGTCCCTCTACTTTGGGACATCGCAGTATTGACATGTTTGATGACTAGAGTAGCCAGATGGTGATTATAACAAGTACATGAGTTATTGAGGGATATTTTGTCCAGGGACAGATCACTCAATTCTATATTTCATCAATATGATCCATCTCAAGACATATTGGCTTCTGGGTTCCATCAAGACATGACGATTTTACACCTTTGAGTATTTTGAGCCATAAGTCAATTAAATTCACCGAAGAAGTCATTTTGGGCACAACACTTGGAGGAACCTCTCAATGTAATAGCTCATCGGAATCAAAAGGAATAACACTACAGGATAGAATGATGAAAAATGACTTTCAATGGCCAAGGAAGCCACAAGGAGAGATAAGGCAATTTTCAGAGGTAAGCTAATTAATTAATTAAAAGCTATTTTAATTCACTCAACACAATTGGAAAGAAGAAAAGTCAAATTTCTGGAGAGACAAGGGAAGGAAGTATGTTAGCTACATTCTATTCTCTCACCACCATGTATGTTTATCTTGATATCCTGGCTTCCAGCTGCAGAGCCCATACCTTGTGGGCTCGAGGGTTTTGACTTTAACAAACCCTAGAGGACGCATTTGCAGGGGAAATATTCCACCCAGCCTGTCCCCAAGATTGTCCTCGTAGAGATGCAATGCTCTCCACACCACCTAGTCTTGACTTCCACATCACAAGGTGATGGGTCTCTACCAAGGCAGCACAAGAAGAGAAGGAGGGTGCAAGGCTTCCAACATGCACCATTCAATGAAGCCGAAGGTTCAAGCAGGAGCTCACAGGATCTTGGAGATTTGAGCATTTGAGTTTTACTTACAAGGCCTTAGCCATGATTTCTGGTGCCTCTTTAGAGAGTTTTATGGTTCAGATTACTTCCTAGAGCATTGGGACGAATATGAGAGGAGGGCATTTTTGAAATTCACATCTATCTCTGAGGCTTATACTTCATATCATCCTGAATTCCAAGACTCCACCCAAAGGACTCTGATACAAAAAGGAGCATACCTTCAAATGGTAGCTCTACAAGATTTGGAGGCCTCCTTCCACTGTATTTAAATCAGAGGGTTCAAGCAGCTGTGAGGGCTTAAACTTCACTGGAGGATTCAACATTTGGAAGAGCATCTCTTGGCATTCTCAAATTTTGAGATTAGAGGACCCCTACACCTCCCGATCTACATTTTGATAGCATCCCATTGACCTTATATTTGGGGATTATTCAAATTGGTCAATTATTGAGTTTCAGCCATCTACTAAAGCGTATTTTTCCCCTCATAGTTTGGTGTTGCATATGGCCTAGATCTCTACTTGTATTTGGTCTTCATCAAGTATCTAGTCTTTGAAGGCTTATAGTATCTTCTTACATTTTTTAGTAGTAAATTTCTATTGTCTTTATTGGAGCCATCCGTTGAGCATTCTAGATCTACTTTCATTGTAGCATGTTCTTCTATTTATGAATAAAACCATATCTGAGGTATTTTTTGTCTGTTCTTATCACATCGTTATTTCATGCGGTTGAGGTATGTTCCATTACAGATTCTTCTTGTTTATTTCTGCAAATACGGCCAGATTCATCAACATAAACCCTAAGTTCTAAAATCAAGAGATCAACCTACAAGTAAACATATACAAACAAGTAAATCAACAAAGTATTTTAAATGCCACAACTAGTAAAGATTAAAACACCCAAATCTTGATGTTCCTGCATGTTGATCATAAATATTACAAAATATATATATATATATATATATATATATATATATATATATATAATCATTAAAATTGTAGTAAGACATGTAATGATTTCAAAATAATATAATGCATTGTATTTGTTTTGTTTTTTTTTAATTTTGATGGACTTAAAATTTTCAAAAATTGTAAATGTCATGTTATGACCCTGAAGTATGACATGCACACATAATTCCATAGTTTTACTATTTATTGACTTTATATTGATTATCATTTACAATTTAAAAAAATATATATAAATAAAAACTATGACAATACATATATTATGTAGAAATTTAAAAAATCTACTAAAAAACTTTTTCATAAATAAAATTTATATATTATAAAAGATTTTTCCATTTTCTAAATTTTATCTTTTTAAACCATCTTAAAATTAGTTGTGGAGTATCTCTAAGTGTCTCTCAAATTTGGGTTTCAACCTTAGGTTTTTTGTTTTTCAGTTTTATGTAACAACTAATGTGTCACTAAAAGTACTCATAGGTGTACATCATCCCTCATGTAATATCCCCAAGGATGAGCCTTGTTGTAATCATGTTTATGAATTGTAAATCATGTTTTGTAGGCTAGTGAGCCCAGTATTGATAAGTTGGTAGGCTTATGTGTTTATTAGGTCGGGAGCCTAAGTGTTAAGGCCAGGAGCATGTTTTTGTATATGTAATTATGCAGAACATTAATAAAGATTAAACATCACTACGTGCAGAACGACCATGAAGAGAGAGTGATGGGGGACTAAGCTTCCACAAGGTGGGTAAGGGAAAAGGGGATGAAATGTTGGAAAGAGAGGCTAAGTGTTGAGCCTAGGGGCTTAAGTCCTTGGGAATAATAATTTATTATTATTCCAAAAGCTATGTGAAATGTATGTTCTTACCCTAAGTTCCTGGAAGGGGGAATGTGTGCAAAAGAGAACGCATGTTGATGGAGCGCATGCAGCCTCATGGGCGACATGTGTCAGCCTAGGCACATGCAATTTAAACCAAATATTGAGCTGTGGAGGGGGTTGGTCTCCCATTTTGTCATCCATCTGTCTGAACCGAGAAAGATCTACGTCTGAGTGTTGTAAACCTCATGTCGTTCTGAAATGCGAAGCTTGTGATTTTTTTTTGAGAAGTCGATACACCTCTGTCTGAATCGTGGAGTCTGTGTTCGACCTCTGTGTGAATTTCTTGTCACGCATCCTACAAACGGGTGTTACCTAAACCGTGATGTGTTTGAGTGGCATGTTGTCGTTCCCTGTTTCCACACCCCATTTTCTTGTTTCTTCTATCACCTATGAGTTAACCCAAGCGTTTGTCGTTGTTGTCATATTGAACTTGCGGGAATTAAATTGGAAACTGGTGGAAGAATCGGGTTGTTAGGCCCGTGATAGAAGAGGCATGTTGTCAGGCCTGTAAGAAACTCTCTCTTCAGGTGAGGGAGTCTGTTGGGAAGTGGTTTTCTCCCAGAGAGAGTCCAGCACCATCTACGGAGCTCTGAGACTTATTGATCCGGCCTGTTGGTGAGGCCCAGAGAGGGAGGTGAAGCACCGATGGACTGTGCTTGTGAAGGTGTATACTCCCGGGTGGAACATGCATGTGGGGAATGAGAGTCCATGAGTAGTGGGCATAAGAAGGATCCTGGGGAGAATCCTTCTGATTTCTCTGTGCAATTTTCCTGTAACCTCAACCTAGTCTAGGATTCCCTTACCTTGGGTGGAGATTAGTCTTAGCTTGGGGGTGACCCACTATTGAGCGTGATGAGCAGTGAGGTCTAAGGATGGGAGGTTCGTGGAAGGTCTGCACGTGGTTGATGGAGTTCCAACAGTTTCAAAGATAAGTATATGCATGTGTATAATTTCAATTAAAATGCATGTTTGTGATGCTTGAAATAATATCATGTATTCTGTTGCAATGTTATTTACTGTTCATTCCATTAATTATGTATGGTAGCAGTAATTATATATTTACTCTATGTTAATTCATTTAACTTCATTTAAATGCATACTATATAAGTTTGAGAATGTTTTTCGCATAGTAGCGTTGCCCGGCAAGTGGGTTGGTGGTCGGGAATGTTACAATATAGTATCAGAGCTCAAAAGGCTAAATTAAGGTTGTGTTTGGTAGCATTGTCGACCTGTTGGTGGCCGGGGATGTTACAATCTGGTATCAAAGCCATGTTTTCAACGCTGAGCCTAGATGGGTCAGATAAGTGGTCTTTGGACCCAAGGTTTCGAGTGGAAATGGTGTTCGAGGGAACCGATTTCGAACCTGAGATTGTTTCTGAGTGCCAAGGGGTTACATTGGTCGTGTTACGAAACTCAAGAGGAA
>SNQJ01S0026279.1:17709-48789 GCA_010110895.2 Picea sitchensis | reverse complement strand
GACAATTGAACAAGGTAAATGTAAAGAACAAGTATCCTCTGTCGAGGATTGATGACCTCTTCGATAAGTTGAAGGATGCGAAGATATTTTCGAAGATAGACCTCAGGTCGGTATATCACCAGGTAAGGATAAAGATGAAGACATCAACACGACTGCCTTTAGAACAAGGTATGGTCATTATGAGTTCACAGTGGTGTCGTTTGGGATGTCAAACACACCTATTGTTTTTATGTGTCTGATGAATGGTGTGTTTAGGGACTATCTTGACAAGTTTGTCATAGTCTTCTTGGATGACATTCTGGTGTATTCCAAGTCAGAAGAAGAGCATGAACAACATCTTAGGATGGTGTTACATGTGCTACGAGAGCACCGACTGTATGCCAAGTTGAGCAAGTGCTCGTTTTATTAGGAGCAGATCCATTACTTGGGGCATATTATTTCGAAGGATGGGATAGTTGTAGATCCTGAGAAGATTGAGGCCATTATAGGATGGTCAACACCAAGGAATGTGACAGAAGTCAGATCCTTTATGGGTCTATCTAGTTATTACAGAAGGTTTATCGCAGGGTTCTCGAGGATAGCTCACCCTAGCACTTCCTTGCAAAGGAAGGAGAAAACATTTCAGTGGACAAAAGATTACGAGAAAAGATTTCAACGATTGAAGCAAGTGTTAACTAGTGCTCCAATATTGAGGATTGCAGACCCAAATGAAGACTTCGTAGTGTGCATTGATGCATGTAAAGAAGGAATGGGAGGAGTCCTTAGTCAAAATGGATTTTTAATTTGTTATGAATCCAAAAAGTTGAAAGAGCATGAAAGGAATTACGTAACTCATGATTTGGAGTTAGCGGCCATTGTTCACGCTCTGAGGAAATGGATACATTACCTCATGGGAAGGAGGTTTGAATTGAGAACAGACCATAATGGTCTGAAGTATTTATTCGATCAGCCAACCTTGAACGCTAGACATAGTAGGTGGTTGGAATTTCTCTGTGAATACGACTTTGATATCAAGCATATCAAAGGGAAGGAGAATAAAGTGGTTGATGCACTCTGCATGAGAGTACATGAATTACATGCTACAACCATTAGCATGTATCAGACCGATATAAAGAGCAGAGCTTTGGAAGCTGCAAGCGTCGACTTGCAATACATGGAGTTGGTAGAAAAGCTACAACAAGGTGAAATGCCACAGAAAGTGGAAAATTATAAGTTAGAGACTGATAGAATACTTATGTACAAGAACATAGTTTATATACCCAATGCCTAGAGTTTGAAACTTTCGATTCTGAGAGAAATGCATAACGTGCCTTATGTTGGCCACCCTCGATACCAGAAGACTGTGGTAGTAGTCAAGAGCCATTACTTTTGGCCAGGTATGAAGAAAGAGATCGTTGAATACATCGCCAGATGTATGGAGTGTCAGAAGGTTAAAGCTGAGCATAGGCACCCAGCAGGGTTGTTGCAACCTTTACCCATTCCTGAGTGGAAGTGGGAAGTGGTGACAATGGATTTCATCACAGGATTGCCCAGAACCAACAAGCAACATGATTCCATTATGGTGGTGGTGGACAAGCTTACGAAAGTTGCCCATTTCATTCCGTTAAAGGATGCTCACAAGGCAACAGAGGCTGCTGATATTTTTATGAAGGAAGTGACACGATTGCACGAGATCCCTAAGACAATTGTGTTTGACAGAGACCCGAAATTTACCTCAAAATTGTGGAAAGGGTTATTCAAGGGATTCAGAATGAATCTAAATTTCAGTACAATCTATCATCCTGGGTCGGATGGGAAGACAGAGCGGGTGAATCGAGTGACAGAAGACACGCTGAAGATGTATGTGATGGACAAACCATCGAAATCGGAAGACTACCTACACTTGGTAGAATTCACCTACAACAATGGGTATCAAGCATCATTGAACATGAGCCCATTTGAAGCACTTTATGGAAGGAAGTGCAATACTCTAGTAAGCTGGGATAATCCAGCTGACAGAGCAGTAGTTGGGATAGAGTTGCTCAAGGAAATGGAAGAACATATGCTAAAAATTAAGCAGAATTTGAAAGCTGCCCAGGACAGGCAGAAAATTTATGCTGATAAGAACAGAGCCCATAGAGAGTTTAAAGTGGGTGACCATGTTTTCCTAAAAGTAAAAGCTAATAGAAGTTCCCTGAAGCTGGGAAACTATGCAAAGTTGGTAGCCAGATTTTGTGGGCCATTTGAAATCCTAGAAAGGATTGGGCCAGTTGCATATATACTTGCATTACCTGCATCCATGAATGTACATAATGTGTTTCATGTTTCATTGCTTAAGAAATATATACCTGATGTTAATCATGTAATTGATTGGAATGTGATTCAGGTGGAGTAAGAAGGTGTCCTGCAAGTGCATCCTGTGCGCATATTGGACCGGAAAAGCAAACAACTTCAGAATCGAGCCATAGGGCTTGTAAAGGTCTAGTGGACTTGGTACGGTCCTAAGGACGCAACTTGGGAACATTAAGATGCTATGCAGGCAGAATACCCACATCTTTTTGAAGATTTTGAAAAACTTGTTGATGCTAGGTGAAAGTTGCACTGAGGACAGTGCAAAAGTAAGGGGAGGGGATTGTAATATCCCCAAGGACGAGCCCTGTTGTAATCATGTTTATGAATTGTAAATCATGTTTTGTAGGCTGGTGAGATGAGTATTGATAAGCTGGTAGACTTATGTGTTTATTAGGCTGGGAGCCTAAGTGTTAAGGCCAGGAGCCTATTTTTGTATATGTAATTATGCAAAACATTAATAAATATTAAACATTGTTGCGTGTAGACCGACCATGAAGAAAGAGTGACGGGGGACTAAGCTTCCACAAGGTGGGTAACAAAAAATGGGATGAAAGGTTGGAAAGAGAGGCTAAGTGTTGAGCCTAGGGGATAAATCTAGGGGCTTAAGTCCTTGGGAATAATAATTTATTATTATTCCAAAAGCTATGTGAAATGTATGCTGATGGAGCGCATGCAGCCTCATGGGCGACATGTGTCAGCCCAGGCACATGCAATTTAAACCAAAGATTGAGCTATGGAGTGGGTTGGTCTCCCATTCTGTCATTGTCTATCTGAACCGAGAAAGCTCTACATCTGAGTGTTGTAAACCTCACGTCGTTCTGAAACCCAAAGCCCATGATGTTTTCTTGAGAAGTCGATACACCTCTGTTTGAACCATGGAATCTCTGTTCGACCTCTGCGTGAATTGCTTGTCACGCATCCTACAAACGGGTGTTACCTAAACCGTGATGTGTTTGAGTGGCCTATTGTCATTCCCTGTTTCCACACCCCATTTTCCTGTTGCTGCTATCACCTGTGAGTTAACCCAAGCTGTTGTCGTTGCTGTCATCTTGAACTTGCGGGAATTGAATTGGAAACTGGTGGAAGAATCGGGTTGTTAGGCTCGTGGTAGAAGAGGCAGGTTGCCAGGCATGTGAGAAACTCTCTCTTTAGGTGAGGGAGTCTGCTGGGAAGTGGTTTTCTCCTAGAGAGAGTCTAACAACAGCTACAGAGCTTTGAGACTTCTTGATCCAGCCTGTTGCTGAGGCCCAGAGAGGGAGGTGAAACACCAATGGGCTGTGCTTGTGAAGGTGTATACTCCCAAGCGGAACATGCATGTGGGGAATGAGAGTCCGTGAGTAGTGGGCGTAAGAAGGCTCTTGGGGAGAATCCTTCTGATTTCTCTATGCAGTTTTCCTATAACCTCAGCCTAGTCTAGGATTCACTTGCCTTGGGTGGAGCTTAGTCCCAGCTCGGGGGTGACCCACTGTTGAGCGTGATGAGCAGTGAGGTCTAAGGCTGGGATGTTCGTGGAAGATCTGCATGTTGTTGGTGGAGTTCCAATAGTTTCAAAGATAAGTATATGCACGTGTTTAATTTCAATTAAAATGCATGGCCGTGATGCTTGAAATAATATCATGTATTATGTTGCAATGTTATTTACTGTTCATTCCATTAATTATGTATGGTAGAAGTAATTATATGTTTACTTTGTGTTAAGTCATTTAACTTAATTTAAATGCATACTATATAAGTTTGAGAATGTTTTTCGCGTAGTAGCGTTGCCCAACAAGTGGATTGGTGGCCAAAAATGTTACAAAATGGTATTAGAGCTCAAAAGGCTAAATTAAAGTTGTGATTGATAGCATTGTCGGCATGTTGGTGGTCGATGATGTTACACCTTATATTATATCACTAAAAGTAATCATGATTATGCATTAACCCTTATCTATTAGGGACAACTTAGCAAGGACATAATAGTCAGCACCACCTATTTGTAGGTGCATGGTTTACTGATTTTTTTTTTTTAAGTTACATGGTTTTCTGAAATTGTGAGTATGAATTGGATATCTCTTTATTTATATTTCTCAATAAAGTGAAATTGTTTTTTAAGCTACATGGTTTTCTGAATTTGTGAGGAGTATGTATTGAATATCTCTCCATTTATATTTCTTAATAAAGTTAAGTGGAAATTGCTTTATTGGGATGATGAATTTTCCCAATCTTTTTCAAGAGAATTAAGAGAATTTGTAAATGTATCAAAGTTAAAAATTAGTGAGGTGAGAATTTGTAGATGTATCAAAGTTAAAAATTAGCGAGGTGTAGGTTTTATGGAAACTCTGATGTCATGCTTACTTTCAATAATTCAACCTTCTCTTTTATTACTTTCAAAAATTAATCTTACACTACATATTAAAACATTTAACACATTTTGTATAATCTTAACTTGCGTGTTAAAACATTTAACACACTACTTTTCCATAATTTCAATTTAACACATTTTATATAATCTTAACTTACATATTAAAACATTTAATATAATACTCTTCCATAATTTCGGATAAATTAAAATTCTTTAATTAGTTTTCCTATAAATATTCTTACCCTTACACTTTTCTATAAGATTCTTTCCTCGATATAAACAACATTTAAAAAAAATACATTAAAAGATTAGTTGATATACCAAAACAATTAAGAACCTTATATTACAATAAAAAAATATGTTAAAAGAATAGTTGATATACCAAAACAATTAAGAAACTTATATTCCATTAAAAAAATACAACATAATATCATAATAATATATTTAAAACAATTAAGAACCTTATATTCCATTAAAAAGATAATATAATATCATAATAATACATTTAAAATATTGATGTATTATCACCTCTTGAGGGTTGTTAACTTTATGTACGGGGGTTTTAGTTGCAAGTAAACACCTATTATGCAATATGCTTTAGTTGCACGTGAATATATATATTAAATATTGAATATTATAAATGGGTTTTAAATTATTGATGTAATATCACCTATTGAGGGTTGTTAACTTTATGTACGGGGTTTTAGTTGCATGTGAACACCTCTTATGTAATATGCTTTAGTTGCACGTGAACACCATATATATATATAATTGAAATATAAAATTATTTTTAGTAAATATTGAATATAATTAAAATATAAAAATATTTTTAGTAAATATTGAATATTATAACTTGGTTATAAAATATTTTTTAATAATAATTTGATATTATTATAATTTAGTTGTAAAAGATTTTTAATAGTAAATTTAATATGAATTTGGTAGAAAAATTAGTTAATAAGATCAAATTTTATATATTTTATAAAATTAAATTTTATATATTTTGTATATTTTATAAAATTAAAAAAATATTATATAATTGGAAAAATTTATAATTAATATAATTTGATAATATTTGGTGTTAATTTATCAAACATAATGAATTGGAAATCTATAATATTAATATTTGGTTTAGTTTTTTAAATATTTATTTTAAGAGATTTAAGATAGGGTTGATAAATTTTTTTAAAGGAATTGGTCTTAAAATATGACTTAAATTTGTTTTTGTTTAGCTAAGAGGTAGTCTTCAAATTGTTTTTGCTTAGCTAAGAGGTAATCTTCCTAGGACTTGTTCTCTTGCAGTTTGCTCCACCAATAGATTATTACAGAACGTGGTTTGGTTATCTTTGAATAATAGTGAGGTTTTGATGAATCAATCTATAATAGTGGATAACAGCCGTTAACAACTAAATTATAATAAATTTTCCCACTATAATTTAAAAAAACAAAACTTTCCAAAAAAAAATTGTTATATTGGAAACTCTGTACCCAACCACAAAAAAAAATTAAAACTTGAAGACCGTGGAACCAAAAAGAAGTTATTGAAACATATTTTTCTTTCAGTCCAAAATCCAAATCGAACCCTAAAATATATTATTTGATTCTCCGTATCCCACGAGAATTGACGAAATGAGCTGTCATTGTGTGAACACACAGCCAAGTGGACCTGATAATACATATGCAAAGACATCGAAAGTCGTTTGATGAGTAATTTAATGGCTTCCTTGAAGCCAAAGCAACCGTTCCAGTCAACCAGGTGGATTGCATAACCATCCAACAGCCAGCGGTCCTTGTCACGAGGAGGCATGCAGGAGAAAAGGAGGGAAACCTGGGTTTAGTATATAAAATACCATTCTGAGTTGCTATTGTTGGATAAGGACAAAATTCACAGCTTGAATCAAATAAACCAAAGTATATACCAGTCCAAACGAAACCAGCTTTGTAGTATGTGGATAGCGAAGCGAGCGGAGCAGGTATCCAGATATCCGACTGGATGCCCTACCACATTCAAATCTAACCAGATGAACTAGATTCCAACAACTTGCATTTTCAATATTGCTATAAATATACACTCTTGACATGACAACTGTACTATGCCAAAAATGAGTTCTTGATAGCGATTCATTTAGCTAACTAGGAAGCACAGATTTGTTTTTCAGGTAAAAAAAAATGAGTTTGAAGCTGGCCAAATTTTCAGGAGGAATCTCAGTTTTGCATAGATCAAAGATCCATGCATTTTAGAAACTTATCTTAAAGGTTTTGTCCTATTTTAAACTGCTCAAAAAATCAATCAAAATTCTAGATTGATCGAAAATTTAAAACCACACCATCAATAACCCTACAGAAAAAATAACTCAAAGAAAAACGGATTCCTCCCAGTTAGCTCACTCCACTCCATTTTTTTAAACAATATATTTGCGTATTCTAATTTTTGACGTTTAGCTCCTCGAATTCTGTGGTACCTGTGACCGGAAAAGAGAAAGGGAAAGTAAAGATTCTTTCGTCACAACTACGTTCCCATGGACGACTGACTGAGTAAAACAACGCAAACAAAAACGACTCCAGATTCCAAAGTCTCTTTCATAATTTCCGGCAGAGGAACGGATAGAACTGAATGTCAGACTGAGTTCTGTTTTAATGAATTCTGCCAAAACCTAAAAGCGTTGAATATCCGTAACAAACAGATCGTTTCCCGTGTAAAACTGTCGTATTAAAAGCGTATCAGGAAATTTATGGATCTATGTTCGAGACTCGGCCTTCAGGTTACATGAAAAGCTTCCTTTCAAAAAAAAATAAAAAAAAAATAAATAAAGCGACCACAGCCGCCATAGCAATCTGTCAAAATGAAACAGACAAAATAGTATGAATGCAGAGCAAACAATAAAAAAGCAGTCAACTCTTCGCTTCTTCTTTTTTTTCTTGGGTCAGGAAGGAATGGTCATGGGGGATTCCGGAATCAGGGATTAAATCAAAGACAGTAACCTTTAAAAGAGATTGAAAGTTCTGTTTTGTAAGCTGGATTAGGCTTCTTAGTGGGAGGATTTGGTGAGCGCAATAAACTGTCCTTGAATCTCTGTGTTGAATCAAAGATAATAACCTTTAAAAGAGATTGAAAATTCTCAAAAACGCCAAACACCCATAAACGCCAAATTCCATCCTGTCGATCGTTCTAAATTATGAATTTTACTTACAATGAAAAATGGAAAAATGGAGTGTGATTTGGTAGCGATATTTCATGTTATTTTTTTTGGCAGGTTTTCAGGTGGTTCGTTTCTAAATTTCTGATCAATTCAGAATTCTGATTGATTTTTTGAGCATTTGGGTTGGTTTAAAATGGTGTTGGCTAAACATTTTATCTTTTGGGTTTTCTAACAGGAATTGGCAGAATCCATCAATGTAAATTTGGACAAAATTTCTATTTTATGTTGTTTAAATTGTTTTTCTGAATGCATAAATGGATTCAGCATGGTGAAAAAACCCTGGAGCACTCTGATTGTACAAACTTAACTACTCAAATCTGATCCAATCATTCATCACTAATTTCTGGCAAAATCAAATGGAAAAAATGGCCAAAAAACCTCCAAAAATTAAAACTTTTAGACTACTGCTTTTAAAATGGGGCAAAACCTTTGAAATAAAATTGTGAAATACATGAAACTTTGATCCATGGGAAACTCAAACTACTCTTGAAAATCTGACCTAATTAAGACCAATTTTTTTTTAACTGAAAAACAAGACTTGAAAAGAAAAATTATTCCAAGTTAACCTACTCCATGAAAAATTAAGGTTATCGAAAATTTTTAGAGTTTTTAATTAAAATATTTTGGTTTTGGTGATGTTATCAACGGTCGACATCTTCAGTCATGCACGTCTGTTCTCTCATTTTCTTTTGCTCATATCGACCCTACACACGCGTCGGTCAATTAGTTGATCTCCCAATTTGGTCGGCTATGCTTATATTTTATACTTTTTGTTTGGTTTTATTGAAGGTTGGTTTAATGTGAAATTGGAATATGGGGTCACCATGGTAAGTTGAACTTCCTAGGTCACTCTGTCCCATCACATTCTCTTGTTTTGAAAATGGGGATAACAGTTTCACAAAGTTGTGTGATGATCTTATATGAATTATATATATTGAATATATTCAACATTTTATGTTATTTATTGTCATAAATATATTAATGAGTAAACATGTTTTCATTTTAATATGATTTTTTTTATAAATTCGTGAAAGTAATTTTTTTTCGTGATGAAACATGTTTTTTTTAAGGGAGTTCACAACTTTAAAAACCTTTCCTTTTTTTTTTTTATCAAAAGATCAAATTTAAACCAAACTTTTGAGAAGGTTGAAGGTTAGTTTAATGTGAAATTGGAATATGGGGCCACAATGGTAATTGAACTTCCTAGGTCACTCTGACCCACCACATTCCCTTGTTTTGAAAATGGGGAATAGCAGCTTCACAAAGTTGTGTGATGACCTTGCATGAATTATACACATTGAATACATTCAACATTTTATTTTATTTATTGTCATAAATACATTAATGAATAACAATGTTTTCATTTCAACATGATTTTTTCATCAAAAAAAATTTCGTGATTAAACATGTTTTTTTAGGGGAGTTCACAACTTTAAAAACCTTTCTTTTTCATCAAAAAAATCAAATTTAAACAAAACTCTTGAGAAGATCAAATTTAAACAAAACTCTTAAAAAATTACACATTATTATTATTAATAAAAAACCAAATCAAATCAAAATTCTTTTTCATAAATTAGTGAAAGCAATTTTTTTTCTTAATAACACATGAGAAGTTTACAACTTTAAAAACCTTTCTTTTTCATAAAAAATCAAATTTAAACAAAACTCTTGAAAAAATCAAATTTAAACAAAACTCTTAAAAAAATACACATTATTATTATTAATAAAAAACAAAATCAAATAAAAAAAATCAAAACAAAATTCTTTACAAGTTACTTCACTATGTTGCTTAAGCTGTGTAAGTGTGAAAACCTACACACTTAAATTACTTCATTATTATATTATTATTAATAAAAAACAAAATCAAATAAAAAAAATCAAAACAAAATTCTTTACAAGTTACTTCACTATGTTGCTTAAGCTGTGTAAGTGTGAAAACCTACACACTTAAATTACTTCATTATTATATCATTGGGGATATATAATAATAGCTCTAAGTGATTAATCTTATTATGTATATTTTAAATAGTTTATTTAGGTACATCATTAAATATTTTTTCTCATTTATTTAAGAATTGATTTACTTGCCTTGCTATTGTGGTGCTGTAGTTTATTTAAGAATTGATTTACTTGCCTTGCTATTGTGGTGCTGTAGGATAGTCATGCAGAATAATTTTCAATGAAGATGATGAGTACACTATGGAATATGTGTCTTTCGAAATATTTGAATTTTATCAATCTAATTTCATTGTATAAATATACATTAATAACAATTGTATTATTTTATACATGGTTCTAACATTTATTTTTAACCAATACTTACTCATGTAATAAAAATTACACTTACATCATAGCATTTAGTGCACCTTTTTGTCTCTCATTTGCTTTTGAAAGGGAATTAGTTGGTGATTTTATAAAAATGCCAAAATTGTCTTCTAATGCATTTTACTTAAAATATTCTTTCCTACACAACCTCCACTTTTACTTTGTCACCAAAAGCTTATGATGTTAGAGCTTATTAGATAATGAGAATGTGAAATCTATGCACTCACATAATGAGAATGTGGAATCTATGCACTCACATACTTTATAAATGGATTTTCTCATAGTTTCATATAAATTGAAGCAAGTTCATCCTCTCTCTTTCTTTAATGGCATGTAAATCAACTGTTGTGTTTCCATTATTTGCATTTACCAGAATTGAATATTCTATTAATGCCTCTTTTTCTTGCTTTCTTTGTTTGCATTTCATGTTAAAAGATGCAAGGACATTGTCACCATGTGACTCTTGTCTTAGATAGGGAAATAAGAGGCATATGTCATTGGTCAACATGATTGTTTACTCACCAAAGTATGTGATGTTTTGGAAGAGAATGAATGGTTCAAGTAAGATAAAAAAAACAACCATTTTATTTCATATATTTTGATTAATTTTATTATAGCATAAGGTGTTTCCCTCTTTTGAGCCTTATGTCTGATTGCAATAGGTGAGTCATCCTTTTCCATTCAGAGTTGTTAGACAAGCATTGATGCACTTCTGGTTGTTTGAACTCTCGTTGCCAACTACAAATCGTACCCATTTCCAATTGTATCCATCATTACCAGCTTCCCATCATATCCATCACCATGGTACAATTTGTGATGCCCTTTAATTGTACACGTATTCCTATTTGACACATCCACCATGTAGGATTCAATCACAATGGTTTTGGGTTTTCCATTTAAAATTATCTCATGCAGAGTGGTGATGGATCAATAATTGTTGAGTTTGTGATTTCTTTGAATGATGCTCAAGCTCAAAATATGTTGCTCCTCGTCCAGAATGTCCAGTTGCTCAGTACTATTGCCCACAAGGAGACCAAAGACATTTTTGGGCTCTTTCTCTCTTACCTGGATATTGTTTATGCCTTTGGAAATTGATCAAGTGGATATTGGTGGCCACCCACCTATTTAAACTGGCTCAAAACAATATTCTGGCAATTTACTATTTTTAGCAGTTTTTTGGTTCCTAAACTTTCGAGGCCATTTTGAGGGCCTAAATGAAGTATTTTCGGGATCGATCACCTTAATGATAACTGAAAATTTTGATTGATCCATAAAAATGAATCTCCTCGATGATACCTTTCCAACGAGCTATTCTGCATCCCAAACGAAGATCGTATGCCAAAGTTATGCCCCCGGGAAGTTGATACACCAAATTACCCAAAACGGGGTCCACAAAACTATTGACTTTTCATCTTCCGGGGTTAGGGTTTTGGATTTTATTTATGTTAAAAAGGATTTTGGAGCCTCATTGTAACAATCATCTTCCTACGAATGCAAGTATCCGTCACATCTCTTCTCAGAGATAAGTTTACACCATTCTAGCGAGTCTTTCACTCTGTATTTCTATAGTTTTGTACATTTCACTCATTAATAGAAATTGTGTATTACTATATCTCTATGGTTATGGTTATATTTATGATAAATATTTGTTATATTATTGGATATCTGATATATCTCTATAAATTTCTTTATTATATATCCACTCTCATTTTGTGTCGAAAATAATTCAGATCAATGGTATCAGAGTAGGCTGCTCTTGATCGTTTTTCAGTGCATGTCCTCAACGAGGTCCGAGTATAGAAAGTTGGGTCTCAAGATTGTCTCTCTTGAGGACAATCTCTCTCACACACCCAATAAACCCTCCATGGAGGAAGAAAAAAAAAACAACGAAGCTGAAGATTCTATTAATCTGTTGCTTGAGCAAGCTCTCACATGACAGATGGATGAAATGATGGAGAATTTTTCCCACATCCTTGAATGCCTACCGATGAAAAAATGCACGTAATCATCAAACGACCACTTTGGAGGAACCTCATCTTTCAAGATACAAGTTAATTTTGATATTCCCATATTTGAAGGATAGATAGATGTGAATGCCCTAGAAAAATGGTTATATTTGCTAGAAGGTTATTTTTCTGTTCATAATTTCTTTCACAGGGAAAATATCACCTTCGCACTCCTTAAGGCTCCCCCCCATGTCAAACATTGGTGGGAAACTTACTGGGAGCAAAGTTCCACAGAGGATTTTGGAATATATGGGGTCGAGCCCACATGGGAATTTTTTGTGGATGCGGTCAAGGAATAATATTACCCCATTGGCAACTATGATGACCAATACACGAGATGGAATACACTGTGGCAAGAGAGGGGCCAAGCAGTGTCAGAGTTCACCAATACCTTCCATACCTTGCACACCAAGATGGGTATCAAAGACTCCGAACAACATTTGGTTCTGAAATACCGTGGGGCTCTACACATATACATCCAAACTTAAATGGATTTTCTGGACATCTCATCACTGGGTGTTGCTTATCGATATGTTGTTAAAATCGAACATAAATTTAGGCACTAGAACAAATGGGAGTCCAGGTATGAAAATCTGCAACAACCAAAGCATTATAAAGACAAGCCTAACAAACAGCCTCCCAAAAACCAGTCCAAGCCACATGAAAGGAAGGGTAATGGAAAGACGAAGAAGGATACTGGAAAATGGTGCGATTTCCACAAAATCCCCCTGCACAACATCGATGACTGTCGCTCAAAATAGTCATTGGTGGCCGAGATCAAAGATAAGGAGTTGAACCCTGATTCATAATCTGATTTAGAAAACACTGGTAGAAGACAGATCATCGACGTAGACCCCACTACTATTTTCGTGACCGCAACAATTCAACCAGAAGAACCAACATATCCTTAAGAGGGGGAGCACCTCTTCTATTCATAGATGTGGGTGAAGGGGACCCCATTACATTCCATTGTTGATAGCAGAAGCGATAAAAATGCCATCTTAGTAGAGGTCGTCAGACAGTTGGGATTGTCGACAACACCACACCTGCAACCATACAACATCGGGTGGCTTCGCCAGGGATGAGACTTTTGTGTCAGCCAACAGTGTCGATTGTCATACGACATCCAACCCTTCAAATATGAGGTACTATGTGATGTTTCCCCCATTGGATGTCTGTGATGTTCTATTGGGCCAACCATATATGTGGAAGCACCATGTTATTTATGAGTCTCGACCCCGTAGTGTCATTGTTACTCTGGGGGGTCATCTCTACAAGATAGCAAAGGTAGTTCCAACTACTGTCCCACCTAAATAGTGCCACAAGGTAGAATCTCATACTACAAAATTTATCTTCTTCACATCTTGTTCAAAAGGTGAATATAAGAACACCACTGCAGCCTCAGTCCAAGCACCTTATGTCCAACAGAAGCAGGTCGACAAGATTGAAGAAAAGCTCAAGGATTCCTTTTGCATACAGTCATATCATGTAGATATATTGGTTAAAAAGGTCCAACCCTTCCAGCCATAGGTTCGTGACAAGATTCAACAAGCTAAGAAACACAACTTCTCCAGCAAGGCAAGCAGCTCATCAAGATGCAGATTCAACAAATGCTTTTCCATCTCCATCAGGAACTCAACGAAATGGATATCATTTCTTCCTAAGGAGGGAGGATTGATCTAGGTGGTATCTCTGGCCACCCAACTATTCCAACTAGTTCAAAACAATCTTCTGGAAATTTACTATTTTTAGCAGTTTTTTCGGTTCCTAAACATTCGGGGCCATTTTGAGGGCCTAAATGAAGTATTTTCAAGATATATCACCCTCCATGATAGATAATTTTTTTTATTGATCCCCCAAAATGAATCTCCTTGGCGATACCTTTCCAACGAGCTATCATGCATCCCAAACAAAGATCGTATGCCAAAGTTACGCCCCCAAGAAGTTGATACACCAAACTACCCAAAACGGGGTCCACAAAACTGTTGGATTTTCATATTCCGGGGTTAGGGTTTTGGATTTTATTTATGTTAAAAATACCTTTGGAGCGTCATTTTAACAATCATCTTCTTGCGAATGCGAGTAGTCGTCACATCTCTTCTCAAAGATAAGTTGCCACCATTCTAGCGAGTCTTTCACTCTGTATTTCTACAGTTTTGTACATTTCGCTCATTAATAGAAATTGTGTATTACTATATCTCTATGTTTATGGTTATATTTATGATAAATCTATATTACATTATTGTATATCTGATATATCTCTGTAAATTTATTTATTATATCTCCGCTCTCATTTCATGCCGAAAATATTCTAGATCAGTGGTTTCAGAGTAGGCTGCTCTTGATCGTTTTTCAGTGCATGTCCTCGACGAGGTCCGAGTATAGCAAGTTGGGTCTCAATCTTGTCTCTCTTGAGGAAAATTGCTCTCACACGCCCAAGAAACCCTCCATGGTGGAAGAAAAGAAAACGACAAAGCAAAAGATTCTAATATGTTGCTTGAGCAAGCTCTCACATGACAAAGGGATGAAATGATGGAGATTTTTCCCACATCCTTCAACGTTTGCCAATAAAAAAAGGCACGTCTTCATCAAGACACCACTTTAGAGGCACCTCACCTTTCAAGTTACAAGTTGATTTTTATATTCCTGTATTTGAAGGACAGATAGATGCAGATGCTCTAGAAAAATTGTTAAATCTGCTAGAAGGTTATTTCTCTGTTCATAATTTCTCTGACAGAGAAAATATCTCTTTCTCAGTTCTTAAGGCTCTCCCCCATGTTAAACATTGGTGGGAAACTTACTGGGAGAAAATTTCCACAGAGGATTTTGGAATATATGGGGCTGAGCCCACTTGGGATTTTTTTGTAGATGCAGTGAAGGAACAATATTACCTCGTTGAAAACTATGACGACCAATACATGATATGGACCACACTACGGCAAAAGAGGGGCCGAGAAATGCCAAAGTTCATCAATACCTTCCATACCTTGCACACCAAGATGGGTATCAAATAATTCGAGCGATATTTGGTTCTGAAATACCGTGGAGCTCTACACAGATACATCCAAACTGAAATGGATTTTTGGGACATCTCATCACTGGGTGCTGCTAATCGATATGTTGTCAAAATCGAGCAAAAATTTAGGCACCAGAACAAACGGGAGTTCGGGTCTGGAAATCTACAACAACCAAAGCATGATAAATATGACCCTAACAAACAACCTCCTGAAAACCAGTCCAAGCCACAAAAAAAGAAGGGTAATGGAAATACGAAGAAGGACATTGGAAAATGGTACGATTTCCACAAAAGAACCTCACACAACACCGATGAATGTTTCTCAAAACAATAATTGGTCCAAATATGAAAATATACTTAAATAAGACCAAGAATAAACCATAAACCATTCACCATAACATGAACACAAGAAACATCCAAAATCCTTGAGGTAGAGCAACACCATACAATGGATCCTATTATGGAATGGATCCTCTTCTGTTCACTTGCCTCTTCAAGGGGGCATCCTCCTATTGATCTACCACTCCAAATACAATAATTCTCTTCATATCCCATTACATTGCTTGAATCTCWTTATATAGTGCTACTATCACTTAAGAACATTCTAGAGGAGGAATCTTCTAGAAGTAGAACTTTCTAAGAAATCCTCTTACATTTATTATATCTAACTACCATAGTGAGTCTTATTTAATAATATATTGGACCTATTCCACCTTACATTGAATGGACTCCACTATTATCACTATGGGTTCTCTGGGCCCCCACTACTACCTCTCTATCTACCTAACATTCCATCCCCATTATGAAAGCGTTGTCCTCAACGCTTGATGTACAACCATATACCAAGGTCCCATGGATAATTGTGGACCATAATGCTGAAGAAGACTGGAGAACCAAGGTCCCGTGTAGAAAGGAAAGCCACCATACTGAAGTAGTCCAACCACCATTGTAATCTCGGGTCCCATGTCCAAGTGCTCATGTGAACTCCCCTTGGAAGATTTTGGAACCCAATAACCAACTCAAAATGATGCTCCAAATATTGACACTTGTCATGTGGATCCAAATAAGAAGATCCATCCACATAGTGGAAAAGGGTCGTAGAAGAATCTGGAAGGAATAATACCACTGTAGAATATGCAGGATGGACACTGGTAATAATTACTAGCTCTCGATTTGTCACATTTATGCTCTTTACAGAAGGTGGATTAGAGTCATCAAATAAAATATGAAAATGGTTGTCATCCTAGAAATAACAACTATCCATATACCAATCATCACAATTGGCCTCAAAATCATACCAAGCATACATTTCTTGATTATATTCATTACTGATGTCCATCATAAGAAATATCTCCTGCATGCTATCCAATGAATCTTGAATACTACGAAAACTATCATTGAGGCCATCTGCAAGGACATGCAATCTAGCATCCAATGTGTCATAGAATTGGGATTTGAATGCTTCAATAATTTGTAGAATTTATTTGAGGGTTTGAGAAGAAATAGCCATCTGAGCACCCTATGAACTCTTTGATCCCTCATCTTTCATGAAAATACCCAAAAAATAGACCAATAAGTTATGACAGAAAATCGCGGCTTTTTCTGGAAAACCCTAAAAAACTGTTGAATTTAAAATGCTCATAACTTCACTTCCCGAACTTCGCTTTGGATGATTTTGTTTTCGAAATTGGATGAAATTGTGAGAGGAACTCAAATATTTAATTTTTTTGGGCAAATTCGGCCTCAAGTTGCTACATAAATAAAAAAAATCGTACCATCGTCTGCGGATAAAAATCCTGAAAAATTGCAGATTTTAAAACTTCAATATCTTGACTTCCCGGACTCTGTTTCAGACGATTTTGTTTTTCAACTTGGGTGTTTTTATGAGAGGAACTCATATATACAACCTATTTCTGAAAATTTTGTACATAAATATACCAAAAATTACTGGAATGTCACGGCCCTCTTTTTTCTTCTCCGAAAAAAAATCTGCAAAAATAAAAAATATTTGCCCACAATGTCTGCTAAGGAAAGTTCTATGATACCACTTGTTAAGAACCTAAATAGATCTAAAAATATAATCACCACAAATATTTAATACACAATAGATCCACAAAGCAAGATATAAGAAACCACACTATATTATTACCAAACCCTTGAGGTAGGGAAACACCATACAATGGATCATATTATGGAAGGGATCCTCTCCTGTTCACTTGCCTCTTCGAGGGGGAATCCTCCTATTGAGCTACCGCTCCAAATACAATAATTCTCTTCATATCCCATTACATTGCTTGAGCCTCTTTATATAGTGCTACCATCACTTAAGAACATTTTAGAGGAGGAATCTTCTAGAAGTAGAACATTCTAATAAGTCCTCTTACATTTATTATATCTAACTACCCATTTATTATATATAACTACCATAGTGGGCCTTATTTAATAATATAGTGGACCTAGTCCACCTTACATTGAATGGCCTCCACTATTATCACTATGGGCCCTTTGGGCCCCCACTACTACCTCTCTAGCTACCTAACACAACCAAAGCATGATAAAGATGACCCTAACAAATAGTCTCCCAAAAACCAGTCCAAGCCACAAAAAAATAAGGGTAATGGAAATAAAAAGAAGGACATTGGAAAATGGTACGATTTCCATAAAAGAACCTCACACAACACCGATGAATGTCGCTCAAAAAAATCATTGGTGTCCGAGATCAAATACAAGGATCCAAACCCTGATTCATAATATGATTCAGAAAATAATGACAGAAGACAGATCATCGACACAGACCCCACTACTACTATCACGATCGCAACAATTCAACCAAAAGAACCAAAATATCCTGAAGAGGGGAGCACCTCTTCCATTCACAGATGTGGGTGAAGGGGACCCAGTTGCATACATTGTTGATAGCAGCAGCCATAAGAACCCCATCTTAGCAGAGGTTGTCAGATAGTTTGGATTGTCGCCAACACCACACTCGTAGCCATACAATATTGGGTGGCTTTGCAACGAACGAGACCTCCGTGTCAGCCAACATTGTCGATTGTCATACGACATCCAACACTTCAAATACGAGGTATTATGTGATGTTTCCCCACTAGATGTCTATGATGTTTTGTTGGGCCAACCATATATGTGGAAGAGCCATGCTATTTATGAGTCTCGACCCCATAGTKYCATTGTTACTCCAGGAGGTCATCTCTAAAGGATACAAGAGGTAGTTCCAAATACTGTTCCACCTAAACAGTTCCACAAGGTAGTATCTCATACTATAAAATTCAACTTCTTCACAACCTGTTTAAAATGTGAACAAAAGAAAAACACTGTAGCCTCGGTCCAAGAACCTTCTATCCAACAAAAGCATGTGGACAAGATTGAATCAAAGTGCAAGGATTCCTTCTGTACATATTCATATCATGTAGCAAGACTAGTTAAAAAGGTCCAACCCTTCTAGCCACAGATTCGTGACAGCCTTCAACAAGATAAGTAGTGCAACTTATCCAACAAGGAAAGAAAATCATCAATATGTAGATTCAACAAACACTTTTCCCTCTCCTCAACTGGCTCAAAACAATCTTCTGGCATTTTTCTATTTTTAGCAGTTTTTCGGTTCCTAAACTTCTGGGGCCATTTTGAGGGCCTAAATGAAGTATTTTCAGGATCGAGCACCTCAATGAGGACTAATGGCTTAGATTGAGCTCTAAATATGGATATCCTTGATGATACCTTTCCAACAAGCTATCATGCGCTCCAAACGAAGATCGTATGCCAAAGTTATGCCCCCAGGAAATTGATACACCAAACTACCCAAAATATGGTCCACAAAACTGTTGGATTTTCATCTTCTGGGGTTAGGGTTTTGGATTTTCTTTATGTTAAAAAGGCCTTTGTAGCCTCATTGTAAAAACCATCTTCTTGCAAATGAGAGTAGCTGTCACATCTCTTCTCAGAGATAAGTTGTCACCATTCTAGCGAGTCTTTCACTCTGTATTTCTATAGTTTTGTACATTTCTCTCATTAATAGAAATTGTGTATTACTTTATCTCTGTGTTTATGGTTATATCTATGATAAATATCTGTTATATTATTGGATATATGATATATCTATGTACATTTATTTATTATATTTCCTCTCTCATTTCATGCCGAAAATAATCCGGATCATGCCCCATGACCACTTCCATGAATCCTACTCTAATAACTTCTCCAGTTTATGATTCCTACCATTCAATTCCCCCACTAGATCACCATCTTCACACATAATATGTGATCTAGGAGGATCTCCACACAAGGAATCATTACTTTTCACACCATGGCGAAGATCGATTAAATACTAATTGATAATAGGTGGCAAAGAATAATTAATGCTCATGAATGAATTAATTAAATTGTAAAAATGATTAATACTCAAAATGAGTATGAGAAACTCATGTATTAGTCATGAACATTGGAAAAATGATTAATTCTTGAAGTAAAATTAAAAATCTCACGTATTATTCATTTAATTGTAAAAAGGGAAATTAGTTAAATGAGAATCCAACTCACAAATTAGTTTCCTAATTTTAAGGGGAAATTGGTTTCCTAGTTTTAAGTAGGAAGTTAAGGGTCTTATGAGTTGGTTGGGACTCTTCCTCACTTTATTACAAGTGGTTTCCTAGTCTCAAGGAGGATGTTAAGGGTCTCATGAGTTAGTTGAGATACTTTCTCATTTTTGTCCTTGAGTGGTTGTGAGATCCTAAATTTGTGGATCTTGTCTCCTTGGATTATGGAGACTAAGGAAACTATTTAAAATCCTTATTGGGAGAGATTTAAGGAGGCTCTTTTGAGAGCTATTTGAGGAGAGAATCAAGCAATCATGCTTGTGGTTTGTAAGCCCCTTCATTGGGAGAGTCGAGCCTCCTCCATTTGGGAGAATGTAGTCCTTTTGGTGTCTGAAGAAATGTCACTTATGTGAGAACCTTGGAACATGTGCCACATTTTGTGAGAATATTTCATCCCTTTCAAAGAAAGGATAATTAAGCAATTTGTATTCCAAGTGGATCCAAATACGTAGCCAAGATGTCTTAGTGAACTCTGTTAACAACTCGATGATATCTTGTCTCTTGTTTTCTTATGCATGTTTTATTTCCACAATTATGATTATTAAATGCATTAAGTAATGGATTACAAGACTATCACATTCACCAAGTTAATATTCAATTTGGATTCAAGCCTTCATACGTCCATCTTTTCACCTTTGATGCAATCAAGTTCAATAGATCTACAATTGTAAATTTGACCTTAGTTAAGTGGGCTAGAACCAAATTAAGTTTGGTATCGGTGTCACCCTGTTTTCATATCAAGTGGTATAAGAGCAGGATTGATAGTTATTGCAAGTGTTGAATGCAAGATGGAAAATACACCAAATCAGGCATGGCTCACCGAGATACAAGAAATCAACCAAAGCATTCAAGTAGAGAATGACAAGTTGAAGAAGATGCTATGAGATGCAAAATAAGAGAATAAAATATTGTGACTTTAATTACAAGACACGAAAGAGGCTTGGTAAAAGTTGCAAGGTGATGAAGGCTTAGAAAAACCATCCGCCACACCTGATCTAGAAATGGTAACTAAGGTAAACAATACTTCTTCAGTTTTATGTTCTTCTCCTCATGATGATGATTTTGGTGCTTTTGAAAAGAACACTATAGTGATCAACTTGAATCTAATGGATAAAATGGGATATGATGGAGGAGGCCTTGTATCCAAAGGCAAAGGCATTTTGAATCCCATCGAAGTGGTGGAAATACCTCGATATGCAAGATTGGGCTATGTCAGAAAGGAAGTTGGAGAACTCTCCAAAACCACTGAAGCAAGAGAGTCCTCAAGTGAAAAGTATGGATCAATGCAGGATGAGAGCACATCATACATTTCCAATGATTTTGATTATGAGTCATCTCCAAAGGGAGACGATCCTTACAAAAGGGGATCTCATGCCGGTTCTCCTCGCTCGACCTACAACAGAGACAACCAAGCAAGGTATAAAAAGTCTCATTATTCAAATGTTCATTTTGATTACAAACAAATTGGAAATATAAATAAAAATTTATGGCATAGAAAACCATGTACATTTTGTGGTTTGAATAACCATGTTGCTGCCAAGTGTTGGAAAAGAATGAATTTGTACAAGAATGTTATGGAAACCAGGAAGAAGCTAAGACATGAAGACCCTTCTCCACATCACGAGAAAAAGAAGGGCATGAAAACATGGGTAAAGAAGAACCATTGCACCCATTGCAACAAGGGTGGACATAGACACTCCATCTAGAGTTGCATCCCAAGCATGAAAAATTTGGGCAAAAACCTATGAAGGAGCCTGTAACATCCCCTACCACCCAGGTTGGGCCATGCTACTCTAGAAAATGATTTCATTCTTTTCTCAAACTGAGCTATGCCACATAAATTTTTCGAAATGCATGCAATTAAAACATATACACATAGAAATCTTGCGGAACTTTATATATAAAACGTAAACAGAAAAATACATTATGTAAATGCATGGATTCATACTGAAGTAAAAATAAACATATACATGCAACATATACAAGAAATACCCATAAATATAAATATATAAAGACAGTTATAACCACACATAGGATAAACCCATAAAAATAAACACGTAAATAATAATGCAACATGTAAATTTATCACACAATTGACACTTATCTTGGTAACAATATCACCAATTACGTGCAAACCTTCCATGAACCTCCTAGCCTTAGAACACACTTCTCATCACTCTCAGTAGTGGGTCACCCTCGAGTTGGGACTAAACTCCACCCGGTAAAGGGATTCCTAACCAAGATAATGGATCATAGACAACATGAAATACTTCATCATAGATGCCAACTAAAACTAACAACATATAGTCCCTCATTCCCCACATGCCTGTACCACCCCATGAAGTGTGCCCCTTCTCTTCTCAACAGTCCTTCGACTGCCCCACTTCTTTTCCGGGCTTCAGTAACAGGTCAGACATGAAGTCTCAGAGAACTGTAGCTATAGTTTAACACCTTCAGGAAATCAATTCCCAAAAATTCTCTCACCCAGAGAGAAATTGCGCACGGACCTGACAACCCACCTCTTCAATATCCCATAGGCCCAACAACTTGCTTCTTCGGTCTAGCTCCCAAGCTAACCAGCTACACAAACAGGTATGGGTATGGATATGGTACTGGTTCAGGTACAATGAGAGGAAGGTACAGAGGACAGCTCAATGAGTGTGTGAATGGTGATGGACTGAATGATGGAAAATGAACTAAGTCCAAACCATATGTATGCATGTTCCTAACTTGACACTTGTCATGTTGGGAGCTACTTTGGCCCACTTGTCCCCAACTTTGGAACTTAGGATAAAATAACTATCCATACTTTATACTTAAGAAATATTCATATAATATTCCTTTTTGGCTTAAGCTCCCTAGATTAGTCATTTTTCTTAACTTTACCCCCCACCCTTTCCCTAACTAGTGAAGTTTAGTTCCCCATACTCTTTTATCGTGGTTGGTCTGCGCGCAACGATGCATTTTATATTAATAATGAGAAATATACAAAAATAGGCTCACTGGCATTTAAAATCTAGTCTCTCTGGCCTAATCATCACAAAACTGGCTCACCAACCTATAAAACACAACATATACACAAAGGATCTTTGGCCTCAAAATCGCATGCACTTAAGTTGTTGCATGCGGTATCCTGGAATGTGCACACTTCATCATTTTACTACGCAAGTGCATGCGTGCGCTATACCATGGAAGGTGCATATAAAAATGATATCAAACAACTCACCAACTTACGTACATTTGTATTTACATTTACAACTGGGTTTGGCCTAGGGATATTACAATCCCCTCCCCTTATTTATGCACTATCCTTAGTGCATTATGTACACATACAACAAAAATTTCAAAAATCCTAAAAAAGATGTGGGTATTATGCCCACATTGCATCCTCATGCTCCCAAGTAGCGTCCTCGGGACTGTACGAGGTCCATTAGACCTTTACAATCCCTATGGGTCGATTCCGGAGTTGTTTGATTTTTCGGTCCAGAATGCGTACCTGATGCACTTGGAAATCACCTTCTTGCTCCACCTGAATCACATTCCAATCAATAACATAATTAGCATTAGGTATATATTTCTTGATAAATGATACATGGAATACATTATGAATAGAGATAGATGCGGGAAATGCAATCATATAAGCTATTGGACCAATCCTCTCTAGGATTTCAAACGACCCACAATAGAGAGCTACCAACTTTGAACAATTTCCCAACTTCAGGGAACTTCTGTTGGATTTCACTTTCAAGAATACATGGTTCCCAACTTTAAATTCCCTGTGAGTTATGCCCTTATCAACATATCTTTTCTGCATGTCTTGGATAGCCTTTAAATTTTGTTTTGTTTTCAACATTTTCTCCTCCATTTCCTTGAGTAAATCTGGCCCAACCACTGCTTTATCTGCTGAGTTGTCTCAACTTACTGGTGTGTTGCACTTTCTTCCATAAAGTGCCTCAAATGGGCTCATCTTTAGAGATGTTTGGTACCCATTGTTATAATCAAACTCTACCAAGTGTAGGTAGTCTTCCCATTTTGATGGTTTATCCATCACATACATACTCAACATATCCTCAATCACTTGATTCACCCTCTTTGTTTGTCCATCTGATTCTGCATGATAAGATGTACTAAAATTCAAATTTGTTCCAAATCCATTAAATAATCATTTCCAAAAATTTGAGGTAAATTTTGGATCTCTGTCAGACACAATTGTCTTGGGTATGCCATGTAATCGAGCAATTTCCCTCATATAAACATCAACAATGTTGGTTTCCTTGTAAGTGAGCTTTACTAGAATAAAATGGGCAACTTTAGTAAGCTTATCCACCACTACCATGATAGAATCATGTTGCTTGTTTGTTCTGGGCAGTTTGGTGATGAAATCCATGGTTACAAAATCCCATTTCCACTAGGAATGGGTAATGGCTATAGAAACCTAGCTGGGTGTCTATGTTCAACCTTTACCTTTTGACATTCCAAACATTTGGCAATAAAATCAACAACTTCTTTCTTCATTCCTGGCCAATAATATTGGCTCTTGACAACTGCAATAGTTTTCTAATAACCTGGGTGCCCAACATAAGGTACATTATGCATTTCTCTCAATATCATATTTTTCAATTCTTGGGAATTCGGTACATAAATTTTTCCTCTGTACATGAGAATTTCATCATTATCTATCTTGTATTCTTCAATTTTCTGCTGCAAATTACCTGGCTGTAATTTTTCCACTAATTCCTTGTATTGCAAATCTAAATTTGTAGCCTCTAAAATTTTGTGTTTCAAATCTGATTTGTATATGCTAATGGTTGTAGCATGCAATTCATGCACTCTTCTGCTGAGTGCATCAACCACTTTGTTCTCTTTCCCCTTGATATGATTTATATCAAAGTCATATTAACTTAGAAATTCTAACCATCTGCTTTGCCTAGCATTTAGAGTTGGTTGATCAAATAAATATTTTAGACCATTATGGTCTATCCTCAGCTCAAACCTTTTCTCTATGAGGTAGTGTCTTCATTTCCTCAAGGCATGCACTATGGTTTCCAACTCTAAATCATGAGTGGCATAGTGTCTTTCATGCTCCTTCAACTTCCTTGATTCATAACATATAACAAACCCATTTTTTCTGAGCACTCCACCAATTCCTTCTTTACATGCATATATGAATACAATGAAGTCTTCATTTGGGTTTTCAATACTTAGTATTGGAGCACTTATTAATAATTGTTTCAATTGTTGGAAACTTTTTTCACAATCCAATGTCCATTGAAACTTCACACCCTTCTTTTGTAAGGAAGTGATTGGGTGTGCAATCTTTGATAATCCTTCAATAAATATCCTATAGTAGCCTGCAAGGCCCATGAATGATCTGACCTATGTCACGTTATTTGGCGCAAACCATTCTATAATGGATTTTGTCTTCTTATTATCCAATGTTATCCCATCCTTTGAAATGATATGTCCCAAATAATGAATTTGCTTCTAATAAAATGAGCACTTGCTCAATTTGGCATACAACTGATGCTCCCTTAATACTTGCAACAACATCCTCAAATGATGCTCATGCTCTTCTTCTAAGTTGGAATATACAAGGATGTCATCCAAAAAGAAAATGAAAAACTTGTCTAAATATTCTCGGAAAACACCATTCATTAAGCACATGAAAACAACTGGTGCATTTGGCAACCCAAATGGCACCACCGTGAACTCATAATTACCATATATTGTCCTAAAGGCGATCTTGCTGATATCTTCCTCTTTAATCCTTACCTGATGGTATCCTGTCCTGAGATCTATCTTTGAAAATATCTTTGCATCCTTCAATTGATCAAACATATCATCAATCCTTGGTAGATGATACTTGTTCTTTACAGTTACTTTATTCAACTATCTGAAATCAAAACACAATCTTAATGTCACATATTTCTTCTTCACGAACAAGACTGGGGCACCCCAAGGTGACACACTTGGGCCTATATATCCCTTCAGAAGTTCTTCAAGCTGTATTTTCAACTCCTTCATCTCTGGTGTACTCATTCTGTAAGAAGTATTTGACACTCGAGCTGCTCCAGGCATTAAATTTATGAAGAAATCAATATCTCTCTTTGGGGGTAGTCCTGGTACCTCCTTGAACACATCTTCAAAATATTCCAGGATTGTATGATCTTCCAAATTTGATACCTTATCTTTAGGTGTCTCTTCCATATGAGCTGCAAATATTTGACACCCTTTTCTGTAACATTTCTTTAGCTGCAATGCTGAAATTTCTCTGATGGTCACTGCCCTGGGAATTCCCTGCACTTTCCTTAGGTTCCCTTCCTCATCCATTCAAGTAAATGCCTTGTTATGACAGTCTAGGATATCATGATGCTGATCTAACCAATCCATCCCAATTATACAGTCATAGGAACCTAAAGGAAAGATGTTCAAATATTCCCTGGTGTTCAGTCCATTCATGTCCATAAAACATGAATTAACCATCTCATTAAATTTTCTTTTGGCTCCGATAGCCAGCTACACCCACCAAGATTTTCCATGCTTGCTTCTTGGAAAATGAAAAATTTCCACCATCTTAGGATCTATATAACTATGACGAGCTCCTGAGTCAATTAAAAATAAAAATGGTTTGGTTGTTGATCATACCTTCCACTTCAATCATATGTGACTAATAATCTTCTTGTTTTTTGTCTAGGGTTGCATAGATCCTTGGTACATTTCTTCCCATGTCCTCCACTGTTTCAACTCGCTGTACATTGTGAACAATCCTTACTTTTTCACCTCTGTGAGGACAATCTCTGAACATATGATCTCCTTTACAAGGTTTGAACAGGTGGTTGCCTTGGTATTTGACCCCCTACCTCAATCGCTATGGGTTCTCTTGAAGTTGGCCGTCATTGAGGATTATTTCTGAAGAATGGTGGCTTAGTTCCCTTCTTCCTCTGATCCATCTTGAATTTATTTTTGTCTTCCCAAGATTTTTGGAAAGTTGGCCTTGCTTTTTGCTGATCATATAGGAATTTATCTCACCTTATGGTGTCCTCCAATGTCTTGGGATCATCATACTATATTTTGTCACTGATGAATGATGGAAATCCACTCAAATACCTCTGAAGATTAATGATCTCATCCTTGATGAAGGAAACATACTTCAGTAGTTCTAAAAACCTTCTTTCATATTCATCTATGGTCATACTCCCAAGCTTGAGTTCAAAGAACTCTTTCATTTTCTTGTCATAGTATCTTTTAGTCAAGTATTTCTTCTCAAAATACTTCTTGAATTCCCTCAAAGTACAATTTTCTCTTTAATGTGTTGCACCTGCACAAGATGATCCCACCACATGGATTCCTTTACCTTGAGTTGATAGATGGAAATTCTTCCTTCTGCACGAGAAGAATAATTATGCAATTGAAAATACTTTCTCATGCCCAACAACCATGTCTCTGCATCTTCATCCTTCTTATGCTCACCATCAAATGTAGGAGGTTTGATTTTTTTCATTTCTCCTCATAGCTCATCCACCCCAGACCTCTTATGCTTCCTGATAGGGGATGGACTTGAGATGTTGTGTGCTCTCTTATTGGAATTCCTCGGGGAGTGACAGTGATGTCTGTTGACACTTCTTGTTCTTCTTTTCTCATCAGGAGACCTATGACTTCCTGATTTGATTGAGCCACTCTCCTTATCCAATTTCCTTTCTATTCTATTCAAGCTCTGCATTAACTTCATGTTGAAGTCCTCTTGTTTCTGCTTGGCTCTCATAAGCCTTTCATTATCATATTTATGGCTTTGGACATCCTTTTGCAAATTTTTAATGGTCTCTACCATATTCATATTTTCATCCCTTCCTTCTCCATGTCCATTGGAGTTTGTTCCTTAAGTGCCCAAATGGACATCCATCCATATGATCTCGTCTTCCTGGATATAAGTCCCTTGTTCATATTCCATTCCTCTAGACTTGGTGTTGATCCTAATCTGATCTAGTTGTTGTTAACTTTGCAAAATGTGCAGCCAACACAACTTTGTTAGGTTAGTTGTTTCAATAATTTCATGAAAAATATGAACCATTCTGGTTCAATAATATATCAAAATTATTTCTTGGAAAATTGAATGCCCAGATCAATTTTATGGGTGAATATTTATATTCTTCTATCTAACACCTTTCTAACGCCTTCTCCCATGCTCAATTCTAAGTCTTGAGCATAAAGTTATGGTTATTTGAAAATTGCCCATTAATTTTTTTGTTCACACGTCAACTTGGCACAATTTTGTGCTGTAATTATGAATTTTTGTACCTACTCCATTGGAGTTTCCATAGGATCTCAATTGGGTTTCTTCATTTATATATTTTGGACAGTCTATCCAAGTTTCACCTCTTTCTGCATTCTAGGATGCTAGTTACAGCCTGTTGAAGTTCTAAGCAAATTTGTGTTTTTGGTCTGGAATGCTACAGGTACCTTCTTTTCTATATTAAACATTTTTAACATACCCATAAATTTAATTCAGTTCTGGGATTGTCATATATGTTTCAATAGATTTCCATTTACTACTCCTGCACTTCGATATGATTCCGGAGAAATTTTTTATGGCTCTTTCAAGTTAGTTGGGTCTTAAAATTTACCCTCCAATGTTTGTGTTGTAACTTTCTCATAAAAGATTTGTTTGACGAATGGTTTACACCATTAGAAATCTCTCTCCGGGATATTTTATTTGAGATGCAGAGACAGAGTGTTCTTAGGTACACTTTTTTACCTTGGTACACTATGTTCTCGTGGTTTTTGAGTAGCTAAAAACGTTGTTAAGGGCCTAAAAAATGCACTGCAAAAAGATGATGTTCAAACAGTATAAAATGTCACAGAAATTCACTGGTTTTTTGTTGTTGTTTACCATCCGAACGACTTCGCATGCACAAAGTTTAACTTGTACATCCATATTTAGCATGTGCAGCAACACCACAAGGTAAATAATGTTTCGCGCACCTATAACCATTGTTCATCACTTCTCTGTCGCGACAATAACTGGCGCGCACTACTTTTGTGTCGCGCACCAATATCCACCGCACAAAATTTTGGTTCTTGCAGTATTGCTTGTTGCGTGCAATTTTTGTATCGCATGCTGATAGTCCGCACACATTTCACTCTATGCATTGCACCATGCCAAATTTTAGTACCCCCCCACTACGCACCACTACTCCGCACACACCATTAATTAAACTATCGCGCGACAACATATTCCCACATTGCACATACATGAACAAAATTCCTTTGTGCTCTACCAATACTGTGCACACCACGCATGCCATTATTATGTGTGTGCACATCGTGTGCACCTTATTATTCATATGCACACCGTGCGCCAGTTTTATGCATGGGTCACTCAATCCCTACTGTGTAATGCTAAATTTAGCGCGCACAACCACACACCAACATTTTTCTGCGTGATGCCAAATTTTAGTGCGTGCACTCACACACCAATATTTTTCCGTACATTGCCAAAATTTAGCACGCACACTCGCACACCAACATTTTTCCGCACGACGCCAAAATTTAGTGCACGCACCCGCACAACAACATTTTTCCACGTGATGCCAAAATTTAGTGTGTGCATCGACACACCAACATTTTTCCGCATGAAACGAAAATTTAGCGCACGCACCTGTACACCAACATTTTTTCGCGCGGCGCCAAAATTTAGCGCGCGCACTTGCACACCAACATTTTTCCGTGCGGCACCAAAATTGAGCACGCGCACCAGCACGCGCACCAGCACTGTAACTTCAAATTACTAATCTCTCTCCATTTGTCATGGCTTCACTATAACTTCAAATTCAACCAATTTCAGGTCTTAATTTTCTAGAACAGATATTAAATCAGGAATATCTCACCACTTGGCCAAATTTATCAATTTTCTCATGAATTTAACGACATAAATTGGGCCTTTTTCCCAATTCCGCATAATTGTTGTTACTTTTTACCATGGACGCTCTATAACTTGAGATTTGACCACTTTGAAATCAATCTTCTGTGAAATTTCTCTTCAAATCAACTTGCTCAATCCATCCAGGCTCAGTGTTGAAAACTGAAGCTATGATACCATATTGTAACATACTCGACCACCCAGGCCGGGCCATGCTACTCCAAAAAATGCTTTCATTCTCTACTCAACAAACTGTAACATACCCAACATCAAATTGGGCTATGCCACATAAATTTTTCGAACTGCATGCAATTAAAGCATATACACACAGAAATCTTGCAGAACTTTATATATAAAACGTAAACAGAAAAATATATTATGTAGATGCAAGGATTCATACTTAAGGAAACAATAAACATTTACATGCAACATATACAGGCAATACCCATAAATATAAAGACAATTATAACCACACATAGGATAAACCCATAAAAATAAACATGTAAATAATAATGCAACATGTAAATTTATCACACAATTGACACTTATCTTGGTAAGAATATCACCAACTGCGTACAAACCTTCCACAAACCTCCCAGCCTTAGACCACATTGCTCATCACTCTCAGCAGTGGGTCGCCCCCGAGCTGGGACTAAACTCCACCCGGGTAAAGGTATTCCTAACCAAGCTAATGGATCATAGACAGCAAGAAAGACTCTGTCACAAATGCTAACTCAAACTAACAACCTACAGTTCCTCATTCCCCACATGCATGTCCCACCCCAGGAAGTGTGCCCCTTATCTTCTCAACAGTCCTTCGGCTGCCCCACTTCCTTTTCGGGCTTCAGCAACAGGTAAGACAGGAAGTTTTAGAGCACTGTAGCTGTAGTTTAACACCTTCAGGAAATCAATTCCCAACAATTCTCTCACCCAGAGAGAAATTGCTCATGGTCTTGACAACCCAGCTCTTCAATATCCCACGAGCCTGACAACCCGCCTCTTCAGTCCAGCTCCCAAGCTAACCAGCTACATAAACAAGTATGGGTACATATATGGTATTGGTTCAGGTATAGTGATTGGAAGGTACGGAGGACAGCTCAATGAGTGTGTGAATGGTGATGGAATGAATGATGAAAAATGAACTAAGTCCAAACTATATGTATGGATGTTCCCAACTTGACACTTGTCATGTTGGGATCTACTTTGGTCCACTTGTCCCCAACTTTGGAACTTAGGATAAAATAATTATCCATACTTTATATACTTAAGAAATATTAATATAATATTCCTTTTTGGCTTAAGCTCCCTAGATTATCCCTTTTTATTAACTTTTAT
>SNQJ01S0026279.1:0-10481 GCA_010110895.2 Picea sitchensis | reverse complement strand
TTCCAAGAATTGTGCTTAGAAAAGAAGGTCGATTGTAAATTAGAACTTGTTCATACTTGGTACCCTACTTCGTGGAAGTAGAATGAAATGTAGCATTTTTATGAAGTTTATGATTGGTTTGATTCTTCTTTCAAAAAACTCATGTATGGAAATGGTACTTCAAGATTATCATTGAATGCAGAAATATTTTTAGACAAAAGGGGAAGTTTTGAATAAAATTAACATTACAACATAATCAAAGTTTATTTCTCTTGCGGAGCCCCAATTTATGTTCCATTTTATGTTTCAGATAAAATATTTGTGATTGAATTCTGTGGACAATCACAATTGGTGAAATCACAATCAGAAATGATTCAAAAATTAATGAATATGCAATTCACTTCAACTAGTAGAATTTAAAGTTAGCAAACCAAGTGAAAGGGTTTGACACTCATCAATATTTTATGAATCATATGACTTCAATTGGTTTCAATGTTTCATATATAAATACTTATTTATATGGAGAAGATGAAGATGATGAAAACAATCCTGAAAAAGTTTCGGTTGGAGATCTTGAAACAATTGTAAGAAAAAACAAAGCACATCGACAATGTGGAAAAGTTTCAAATGAGAAAAGTACAAGATCTCAAGTTTCTTCTAAAAAATGTGGCATGCCAAAACCAAACCCCCAAATTATAATTCAGTAACAAAATAAATCTGCAATTGGAAATTTTGGTGATGGAGTTGATCTTGATCCTCCAAAAACAAATTTAGAGAGACCTCATAATATCACTATGATTAGTAAAAGGAAAACGTAGGTAAATCAATAGGAAATAACTGATCGTGTACCCGATGATGATGATGATATTGTTGAAGACATGGAGTTGGATGCAAAAATCAAAGATATAGAGTTTATAAATGATGGACAAGGGGTTCAAGAGAGTCGGGAAATTGTAGCAGAACTGGTGACACAATATCCAGTCTTTTATGAAGAACAATCCTTAACACTTCACAGTGCTTCATTTGAGAAAGAATCTAAAAAATTGGTATTGGAAAGAGTTAATTCCAAAGGAAAGAAGGTCTAGGAAAAAAAAATCAGAATTTAATTTGAAAGAAGTTTTTCCATCAAGGATTTCCAAGATTCATAGAGCTATTGGTGATGCTCTAGAAATGTCAGTAGATGAAATGGAGGTTGAAAATTCCATTCTTAAATAAAGAGTTAAAGAACTGGAATATGATTTAAATACACCCCCTATATTTGCAAGTCCAATCACTAGAATTTAACCTGGAAAAATATTAGAAAAACGCTTGAATCGAGCTCAAAGATAAAAGGAACATCAATTTGATGGTTGTAGTTAGATGATATGTTGGGGAAAACATTAAGAAGAGGATTTCTATAATTTTGGAGGCATGGGATTCGACAAACAATTAGGTTTCTTTGGGATCCATGATAACTAATTTAAGAGAGTACCTCCAGAATGACCTCACAAATGATGAGGGTTTATACAAAGATGTTGTAACAACATTTGTCTTAAAAATTTATGGTATAACAGAAATCAAGAGAAAATAATAATATATTCCATCCCCAACATGTGTAAAACAATTAAAGGCTTGTTGGATGAAAATGATTAAAACTTTGAAAGAAATATTAAGTGATCTTGATACTCTAAGTGTCAAAGAAGGGGAATATTATTTTAAATTAATTGAATTGGATTTTGTAGGAAGCAGAGTAGAGGTCCAAGACCCAAGGTCAATATCAAATTAACTTCTTATTACAAGAGAAAAAATTGAAGAACATATGGAAATACTAAAGGTTGTCTCAACATAAAAGTTTAATAGCATGATTGAATATACAAAACATGAAGTGGAGAATTGGCTCGTAAATTATGTCAATAAAAATGAAGACATTGAAGACACTCTACACCAACTCTCAATTGATCATAGAGATTATGAAACTACATTGTTTGACATCAAATTTAAAAAAGAAATAATCGTTGCTCCTATGAAATATTATATAAAAAATTGGTTAAAGAAATATTTGATCAAGATAACTGAAGATGGTTAAATTAAAGCAGTTAGTACAGGTCATGAAACTGCAACAAAAGAGACTACAAAAGGCCCATCAACATCAAGATAGGGAGAGAGAGAAAAACATCATAGTGAGTAATACTGATCACATTCTTCCAAACTCTTTTCTCTTCATATTCAGAAATAATCTAGTTGTGTTTTATTTTTCCCAAGAAAAACATAACCGATTTTATGATCTTCTCTCTTTGTCTTCCTTTCAAGCCCAACCCTGTTCATGTTCCTAAGATTATTTTATGGTCCATGGGAGCCTAATCCTAGTTCAACTTTGGACGAATGCATTTTATGTTTTTAAGACTATCAAATACTATATTATTTTTTTTGAAAAACTCCCAGAGAAATACCTCATGGATAAACGTTAATAATATCTTTTGAACTCTGAGTTTTGATTATTGGATATTGTTACGAGGAAAACATATCTATGGCTAGGGGTAAACCATAATAGATGGAACAACACCTATAAAGAAACTCTAATCTCAAGTATGCTATATAAATGAAATGCTAACAAGACAAGGCTAAAATCCTCCCTCGTCCGGACGTTCGAAGAAGACCATCGTTGAGCACATGACCCAAAGCTTTATACTTGCAACTTGTCCTAAAAAACCAAGATACGGAAGAATATGGTGGTAATATATGATGCCAACATATAAATTAGCATAATCCATTAACATGCATCGCAAATACTGATCCAGGTGGATATTGGTGGCCACCCACATGTTCCAACTGGCTCCTCTTGACAGTTTTAGTTCAACACATTCTTTTGTTATTTTTTGTAATTATGGGTTCTACACTTCCGAGGATATTTGAATCCATACACAACTTCCAAGTGGAGATTTGTGGCCACCCACCTAATCCAACTGGCTTATTTTTCATGTTTTCATGTCAGTACATCTTTCTATACTTCCAGGGCCGTTTTGGGGCCCTAAATAGTTTTTTTGGCTTGCCACAATCAAATTGTAGACATACTCAAATTTTGATGACATAGGGTGTAGTTCTCGAAAATTCCTTTACAACGAGCTATCATGCACCTAAAATGGAGCTCGTATGCAAAAGTTACGATCCCTGGAAGTTGAGGTACCAACTTATCCATCGGGGCCCACATAATTTTTTGCGTTTCATTTCCTAGGGTTAGGTTTTTGGATGTCTAGTGTTTTGGAATTCATGAGTAATGTTAAAAAGGCCTCTGAAGCCTCATTGCAATCATTATGCTAAGATGGATACGCGTAGAAGCCACATCTCTCCTCAGAGATAACTACCACCATTCAAGAAAGTGTTTTCAATTCTACAGTTTTACAGTTTCATCCTATTTTATTTATTCAATAGAAGTTATTGTTGACTAGATATATGTTGTTGTTCTCCATATATTTGTGCTATTGTATTCAGTCTGGTATTCATTTTGTTCTGCTCATAAATCTGGATTAGTGATATCAGAGCGGTCTACTCTTCATTTATTTTTCCTCATGCATGTCCCTGACAAGATCTAGGTACAAGAAGTTGGGACTCGAATAAGTCGAGCCTTTGCAAGGTCGGTCATGCTGAGCCTAGAAACAACCCATCGGGGAGGAAAATAAAGATGATGGAACAAAATATCCTTTTAAAATTTTGCTCGAGGAATCCCTTGCACGACAAAGGAATGAAATGATGGACAACTTTGCATAGATCCTTCAACGGCTTCCAACTGGAGATGCATCTTAATCAAGCGATCATGCAACCCCCTTCAAGGTACAGGTAAATTTTGATATTCCATTATTTGAAGGAATAATAGATTTAGATGTTGTAGATAAATGGATGAATCTTTTCGAAGGGTTATTTTAGGTCCACAATTTTTTTGATAGGGAAAAGATTACTTTTTCACTTCTCAAGGTCATCCCCCATGTTAAGGATTGGTGGGATACTTACTTTGAGAAAAGCGCCATAGAGGAATAAAAAATATTTGCATTCTCCCCCACGTGGGATTCCTTCAGGGATTGCATTAAAGAACAATACTACCCTGTTGGAAGCTACGAGGACTAGTACACAAGATGGATAACCCTGTGTCAAGAAAGGGACTAGATAGTACCAGATTTCACCAGTATTTTCCATACCCTATGCATCAAATTCGGTATCAAAGACTCTGAATGCCATCTAGTGCTCAAATACCATGACTGTCTGCATAGATAAATTCAAACAGAAATGGAGTTTCTGGACATCACATCATTGGGTATAACTTATAGATATGATGTCAAGATCGAGCAAAAATTTAAGCAGAAGAGGCGAGAGTTTTGATATGCAAACTCCTCACAACCGAAGCAGTGAAGAAAAGGCCCCAACCCACAAAACAAGGGACAGAGAAAATATAGCCACTCTCAGGACAACCAATCCAAGTCGTAACACAATAAAGGTAATGAGAAGTTGAATAAGGACACGGTAAAATGGTGTGAATACCATAAAATACCTTGGCACAACACCGAAGAATGGCACTCCAAGTAGTCACTAGTGGATGAGATGAAGGATTCTAAGTTAGAGGCAGGTTCTGACTCTGAATCAAATCCAGAAGGAGGGAAGCGAATTATCGATGCCGAACCCAGTGCCACTGTCGCTACCACCAAAGTCTAGGAAAGCAAACTAGAGGAAGGGTAACGCCTCTTTCACTCATAGATGTGGGTAAATGGGGATCCACTTCATTTCATTGTCGATAACAAAAATTAGAAGAACCTGATCTCAACAGAGATCGTCAAGCAGTTGGACCTCCCAATGACACTGCACCCGCAACCCTACACCATCGGTTGGCTTCACTAAGGAAGAGATATTTTTATTAGCCAACAATGTTGTTTTCCCTAGGACATAAAGACCTTCGAAGACAAGGTATTGTGTGATATTTCTCGCCTTGAAGTTTTTGATGTTCTTTTAGGACAACCATATTTGTGGAAGATACATGTTGTTTATAAGTATCGACCTTGTAGTGTTATTATTACTTTGGGTAGACAAATGTACATTATCCCATAGGTAGCTCCACCTATCTCTATTTCTTTAATCTCTGCTAATAAATGCAGTAAGGTCATTTCACAGACCGGGAAGTTCATCTTCTTTGTGATCTATGCTCATAGTAAGAAAAAGGTCACTGCCACATCCATAGCCTCTACACAAATCCACTCTTTGCAATAGAAGCAAGTGGATGGGATCATGGAATAGTACAAAGACATATTCTCCTCACCCACTGGGGTACTGATGCACTACCAAGTCAAGCATCCAATTGATCTAACCCCCAGTGCAACTCTACCTAATGGACCAGTCTATCATCACTCGTTGATGGAAAATGATGAAATCAAGCGTCAAATCCAAGGGTTTATTCAAAAGGGGCACATCAGAACCAACTCCTCCCTTTATGGAAGCTAGATTGTAATAATGCAGAAGAAATAAGAGACATGGCAACTCTGCATTGATTATAGAGAATTAAACAAAATCACAGTGAGGAACCGATACCCAATTCCTCGAATTGATGACCTTCTTGAACAAATCAAGGGGGAAAAGTTATTCAACAAGATTAACCTAAAGTCTGGCTACCACCAGGTTCCCATCGATCCAAATGATGTATGGAAGACAACTTTCAAATCTAAAGAAGGTATATTTGAATGGTTGGTCATGCCCTTTGGATTGACAAATGCACCAACCACTTTCATGAGGTTGATGGATGATGTATTGAGACCCTTCACCAACTCTTTTGTGGTGGTATATTTGGATGACATCCTCATCTTCAAAAGAACTTGAGAGGAGCACATGAAGCATATTCAACAGGTTTTGAGCACTCTACGGTAGCATAAGTTGTATTCCAAATTGGAAAAATGCTCCTTTGGCATGAAAAGGGTCCAATATTTTGGATACATTGTTGATGAGCATGGGGTACATGTGGATCCAGATAATATCCAAGGCATCCATGAATAGCTAGCCCCGACCACACTAACCAAGCTTCAAAGCTTCTTGGGGCTTTCCAACTTCTACCGACGGTTTGTGTTGGGATTCTCCCATATTGCATGGGCCCTCATCCAAGTGACCGAGGGAAGTGGAAGGGAAACGTTCACGTGGGGGAAGGCACAACAATTAGTATTTGATGATCTGAAACATCACTTGTTCTCAGCTCCAGTAATCTCATTACCAGATCTGCAACAACCATTTGATATTGAGACCGATGTGTCCGACTATGCTATAGGCATAGTTCTCACTCAACACATACATCCGGTAGCATACCATAATGAGACACTCTTAGATACTATCCAGACATACCCCACCTATGACAAGGAAATGTATTCCATTGTACAATCCTGTCATCAATGGAAACATTACATTCTGGAAAATGAGACAATCATCCACATTGATCACAAGCCTCTGCAGTTCATAAAAACACAAGGGAAGTTGCAGAATAACCGCCATCATAAGTGGTCCACCTACCTGCAACAATTCCATCTCAACATAAAGTATATGACATGGAGAAAAAATCATGTCATTGAATGCCTTAGTCGACCTCCCATGGTTTCACTCACCACTGTGGTCCATTCCTATGGTATGAGGCATCTGAGTGGCCCCGACTTTATCAACAAGATAGAGACTTCGCCACCACCTATCATCTCTTGGGTATAGGTGCGAATGTCACCAATTTTCACATTCAGGATGGACTATTATGCCATCTATTCCATATCTATGTTCTTTCAAGTGAGAGTGCAAATATGATTTGGGAGGCTAACTATAGTCGGATGGCCGGACATTTTGGCGTGGAGAAAAATGTGGTCGTTCTATAGAAACATTTTTATTGGCCAAAACTTCGACATGCCATCATCAAGTATATCATATCTTGCACTACCTATGCCATTGCTAAGCCAACCATAAATAAGCAAGGCTTATACACCCCTCTTCCTAATCTTCAGAGGCCTTGGGAATCCATCTCGATAGATTACATGTCTGGCCTTCCGTCCACCAAGGAAGGAAATGATTGTGTATTTGTGGTGGTTGATCGGTTTTCGAAATGTCATTCTCATAACCTACAAGAAGAGCATCATAGTGGCATATACTACCAAGATTTTCTTCGAACGAGTGTGGGTCCATTTTGGGATAGCACAGACCATCATCTTCGATCAAGACAACAGGTTCCTCAACACATTTTGGTCGAGTCTTTGGTCACTGTTGGACAATAAGATCACTGTTGGACACTAGCAAAGGATCCAACTTTATCGTGTTTTCAAGGCAGGAAAACTCCTACACCAAGGAAATTGGCTCACCCGGGGACAAATTCAACAGATGTTTCCTCACCTGATGGGGGTGTTGGGTCCCTGTAATCATATGTAACTTGATTCTTCCGCTGCTCATTTGGAATTTCTCCCATGATGGAGACATCTAGCTTGCTGGGCTCAGTTGATTCCATTTTATCCTCCATTCATTTCGCCCGATCCTTAATCACCTTGTTGCATCCTTCATCCACCGCTGTGACTTTCAGTCCCTCACCCTTTACTTCTTCACCCCTTCGCCAATTTTATCCCTTCATGAATAAACAAGCTTAGGAAAAAAGACAATAGGTTAATAATGTTAATAATTAAATTTAGTATAGTTAGATTTATAAAGCTATGTTAGACTTGTTAATAATTAATTATTTTTAGATTTATAAAGCTATGTTAGACTTGTTAATAATTAATTAATAATTAGTAATTAAGTTAGTTGTTTAAGTTAGTAATTAGGTTAGTGTTTTATTAATCAAACATTAATAAAAAATTAAATAAAAACAATAAAACAATATTAAACATTAGTTAAAAATTAAAAAACAAATTAAAACAAATTAAAATAAAACATATAATATATAATAACAAAACAAATAAAATAAAACATATAACAAATAATTAAAACAAAAAAAACAAATAATAATAAAAAAAACGTAATAGATTTAAAAATAAATAAATTAAAAAACAACAAAGAATAATAAAAAAAAAACGAAAAAAAAACAAAATTAAAAAATTAATTAATAAACACAAATTTAAACTAAAGTCTACCCACTCACCTTTTGAGTATAGCTTGGACCCCCCCTCACGTCACATCACTACCAAGGGGGTCCGAGCAAGTGGAATTTCCTAGGACGGGTGTCACTATATGGTGAACTCAGACCCCCCTACCAATACCATTTACCACCTCAGGGGGGTTCGATATACCACTTTACCCCTCTAAAACCGCCCTCCCAAATTCAAAAAATATTTTTTTTCCCCAATGTGACCAGTCTGTTTCCGAGGATGATTCCGGGCAAACGAAGATGAATTTTGAAAATCTGAGAGAGTTTTTTGTTCATCACGGGCTGAAGAACAAAAACCTCTCCCAGAATTTACACAAGTGTCAGAAGTTAGGACAATCGAATCCATATTTGAGCCCTATTTTTCAGGCTTCCATTTTTTCCTGTTTCAGTCATGATTTTACGGGAGCTGTTTCGGCGAGGTGGAGATGAATTTGGAAAAAACAAAAGGAGGTTTTTGTCCAGAACATGCTCATATAAGAAAACCTGCCCCCGATTTTACACAAAAATATCATATTGGGAGAAATGTAGACTCCACGAGACCATATTTTTCATAAATTTTAGAGGCAGAAAAGTCAAAGGATAGAGGGGAAAACGGGTGAATTCAAAGGCACAGATCAGCCACAGATCCCATCAAAACAACGCCGGATCTCTGAATGAATCTCATGATATCTATTTCTTTGTAATCCAAAATCAAATTGGTTTAGATTTGCTTAAATTCAATCCTTCTCATTAATGACATGATCATTGTAAATAATTTATAAATACTTCGAAATTCGAAGTATTGTGGGTTGATTGTTGAGTTTTTGATTCATGCCCCATAGGGGATACTTTATAATTTTCCAGATGATCTTCCATAAATAAAGAAGTTGTATCTGCAGGATTCTTGTGTTAGACTCCCTGGTGATGTTTTTCCTCTCTGGGTAACTGTTTTCCTACTATGTAGATTCATTTCATGTGTTAGATCTAATCATTAAAAGAAAGATTAAGATTTTTTTTTGTTTCGTGCACTCTTTTTTTGGTCTTTAATGATATGCATGTTTTCATCTAAAGTTGAGTATAGGAATTCTTAGTTTCTCCTCTGCTTGATGGACTTTCCCTTCTTTTCCTCTCCTTCACTTTCATAGATTCAATTGGATCCAACAATATTTCTATCCTTCCCTCTGGAGACAACCTTATAAAACCTGAGATAGATCCATTTTCAAAAGGTATACCCCATGGCTCAATGTAAATCCAAGTTTTCAATCTCCCAAATATACCAAATCCAGAAACAAACCTATGTACAGTAATAGCTAGCCTAATATCCAATCTAAACAAAGTTAAATCAGACAAAGAGAGCCCTCTCTGAGTCTTGGAGGGATAGATCCTCGACTCCAAAGTGGTTTTATGTTACCTCTGTGAATGCCTCCACGGCCTTGGGAAAATTACAGAGTGATAACATAATGGAGACCGTACTGGGAAATGAGATTTCAGGTTCTCCAGAAAAGCATAGGAAGTTCTAGATCTGATCATTGATGGTGGACAGTGACCAGACACAAGAAGGCTGAAGTCATTCACTTGGAGACTCCAAGCAGATCCAGATCAGTTCCAATTCAAAGACTCCACTGGAGGAAGAACCTAAAACATGACCAAGCAATATGGAAGGATTAGGTATTCGATTTCAAATTGTATTCAAGACATTGTTGGTTTTATCTGTAATTATGTTCTCTCCTATTATAATCCTGGTCAAGAGTTTATTGCTGAAATTCATAATGATCAGTTTCAAGCTGAAGAACCTCAAAGGATTCAGCCTTTACCTATAGCTCTGGTACACACTCCAATATTTGTATATAGCCCAGTCAGACAAAAAACTCATTCTTTATCTCCTACCATTGTTGAACTTCCAGTTAGCTATAAGCCCCTTGCTTTACCTCCCATACCTGCAAAAATCCCAAACAAATACAAGCCCCTAGATTTGCCTCCTATTCTCCATGACCTCCCTGTTAATGTTTATGCCATTATTATAGTTCTTTGCTATTCAATAGATAAGAGCATAATAAGAACAAGATCACTGAGAAATACACATTCACAAGAGACACAACATTTATCTTGGGAAACCCTCCAGGGGAAGAAAACCAAGCAAAAACTTCCTTATCATAAATAGCTTATACAATGTTCAAGAGATAACTCAAACCAATACAGAAAGTCCTCCCCAAGAGATGCTCCACTCTTCTTCTCCTCTCTCTGGTAATTGCAACTTGCCTCATAAGAGAAATGAGCAAGTGAGTTGTGTGTTTGAAGTGAGGCTCTAGCCTCTTATTTATACAAGACTGGCACGTGTGAAAGGTCACAACTGGCAGGGCCGACCTCTCACTCTGGGTGGGTAAACCCACCTTTAATTAATTTTGGGTCTTCC
>SNQJ01S0026278.1:74799-86705 GCA_010110895.2 Picea sitchensis | reverse complement strand
AATTTTATTTTTATTTTTATTGCATATTCCTAAATTTATCTATATATTATATTATCCTTTTAATATATAAAACATATTTTCAATCTTATTAATCTATATAATATAATATGTTGCACATCCATGAATATATTCAAATATTATATCGATTATGTTAGTAATGTTGGCTATCTCCATCCCGAGGATACCCTAGAAGTGTAGATTTTAACCTAGCATATTCTATATTCATTCATAGTGATATATTGTTTACAATACAATATACATATAGGAGCGAGCGGCATCCAAAACCCTAACCCAATGACCTGGATTAGTCAACAACCTTAATTCCTTAATCAAAAATAGAAAACCGTCGGAAAAAACCATGTGTCGAAAAACCACCCAACAATGGACACAAAAATCAAGGCAACACGAAAAATGAGGCAAAAATGTGACACATTTCTCAAGGAAAAACGTTTTCTCGGGGGCACTGCCCCTGAACCCCTACTCACCTGGTGTAACACAAACACTAATACTCGTGCAAATAATATAACACATACCCAACATTCTCCCACTTGTTGTTTTCTTTGCATACAGGGGGTTACAGGGTTACATAGTCAACAATTCAAGGCAGCAATGCCCATGAATCCTCTACACCAAGAGAACTTATGATTGCTCACAGATTTTGTTAATGAATCTGCAACATTCATCAAAGTGTTCACCTTCATCAACAATACTTTATTTTCTTCAACCATGTGTCTCATAAAGTGATATTGAATATCAATATTCTTTGTCTTTGAATGATAAGTCGGATTCTTCGCCAGAAAAATTACACTCTGATTGTCACAATCTATCCTTACAGCTTGCTATACCAACCCAATACTTGAACACAATATTTGTAACCATATTGCTTCCTTACTTGCATGAGTGGTTGCCATGTATTCAGCTTCTGTAGTTGAAAGTGCCACTACAACTTATCTTTTGCTCAGCTAACTTATTGATCCTCGAAACAGGTTAAACACATACCCACTTGTAGATCTCCTTCGATCTAGATATCCATCCCAGTCTGCATCCACAAAGCCATGTATATCCACCACTCTGTTCAATCATGATCTTCCTTGGTATCACAATCCATAGCTAGCAATGCCACGCAAATACCTGAAAACCCTTTTTACTGTTGTCCAATGCTCCTTCCTTGGTTTTAATATATACCTGCTCAAAACTCCCATTGCATGTGCAATGTCCAGTCTAGTACATACCATTGCATACATCAAACTTCCAACTGCACTCGCATATGGAACACGATACATGTCCTCCTCCTCTTCATGTGTCTTGGGACACTGATCCGCAGATAACTTTACACCAACATGAATAGGGACCTTGAACAATTTACATTATTGCGTATTAAACCTTTGCAATATTGTCTCGACATATTTTCTCTGATTTAACCGGAGTTTCCTCTTTTTCCTGTCTCTTTTAATTTCCATGCCCAAAATGAAATTTGAAGCACCGATATCCTTCATGTCAATTTTAGAGGACAACTGAGTTTTCACATCCTGGATAATCTCCTTATTGTTTCCTATCAGCAACATGTCATCCACATACAAGACCAAATAAATTAAATGATAACCAATTAATTTAAAATACACACAGTGATCCTCTTTGCTTCTTGTGAAGCCAAGTCCCAGCATATACATATCAAATTTTTTATACCGCATCCTTAGTGATTGTTTTAAACCATACAGGGAATTTTTCATCTTGCATACGAGCTCCTTCTTTCCCTTCACAACATAACCTTCTAGTTGCTTCATATAGATTTATTCTTCCATATCCCCATGTAGGAATGATGTCTTCACATCCATCTGTTCTACTTCAAAATCAAATGTAGCAGCAACAAATAATAGAAATCTTATAGAGGTTAACTTGGCAATAGGAGAAAAAATGTCACCAAAATCAATTCCTTCAACCTGGGAATAACCCTTTTCTACTAATCGAGCTTTGTATTTGTCCACTTTTCCTTCCGCATTCAGCTTTCTTTTAAATACCCATTTGTTTCCAATGGCTTTCTTCCAGTTGGCAACTCCACTAGATCCCAAGCCTCATTCTTATCCAAGGTTGCCATTTCTTCCTCCATGGTCTTTTTCCAGAGATTTCCATCCTCTGTATCCATTGCCTCCCTGACAGTTCTAGAATCATCATCAGTAATAGACAAAGAAAAATTTGAACGCAAATCAGATGGAGTATACCTTTCTGGTAGCCTTATTTCTTGAACCGATCTCCTTAATACTGGAGTATGAGGATCTTCTTCTTCCGGTTCTTGTTCTTCTGTAGAGTTTGGTTCATCATCCTTTAAATCAAACTCTATTTTCTATGGTTCTTCCTTACTTGGTAGGACTTCTTGTTTAACAACATCCTTAATTTCTCTAAATACCACATCTCGTCTATACACTACCTTCTTATTTTCTGGGTTCCAAAGATTATAACCTTTGAGACCATCTTTATACCCAATAAAGATACACTTTTCATCCTTCTTATCTAGCTTACTCTTGGTTTCCTTTGAAACATGAACATATGCATCATAGCCAAATACCTTGAGATGTGTGAGAGAAGGTTTCTTACCAGTCCTTACCTCTTGCAGAGTATTGTCATCAAATTTTGATGAGGGTGATCTTTTGACCAGGTAACATGCAGTACCCACTGCCTCTGCCTAGAATTCTTGCCCCAACCCAGAACCACTGAGCATGCACTTGGTTTTTTTCATCAGCATCATGTTCATCTGTTTTGCAACTCTATTATGTTGAGGTGTATATGAAGTATTCTCATTCCTTTCTATATCGCACTTCTTACATAATTCTTCAAATTCATTACCATAGAACTCTCCGCCATCATCTGTTCTCAACACCTTAATTCTTCTCTCTGTTTGATTCTCAACAAGAGCCTTGAACTCTTTAAACCTGTCAAAGACTTCAGATTTCTTCCTGAGGAAATATATACAAGTATTCATCGAGAATTCATCTATAAATGAGACATATTACATATATTTTCCCAATGATGGGACCGACACAGGTCCAAAAACATCACTGTGAACTAGTTGTAAAATTATTTCCACCCTCGTTGCACCAGAGAGGAATCTTACTCGATTTTTCTTCCCATATACACAATGTTTACATAAATCAAAATCTAGAGAGAATTTAGACATACCTTCAACCATACCTTTACTGTGTAGTAGTCGAAGACCCTTCTCTCCGATATGCCCCAGTATTTGATGCCACAACATAACCTTTTCTCCAAAGACTGTAGGAGTTCTTTCTTCTTCAACTCCAATATCAGGAACAATGGAACTATTACACCCATCACGAATAGTGCTTCCTTGCATCTTATACAGAGCTCCAAACCGAACTCCTTTCAACAACACCATTGATCCTAGAACCATCCTGCAGGTTTCATTTTCAAATATTGTTTTTACCCCTGCATCATCCATTTTTCTTACAGAAATCAAATTTATGGCCAAACCTGGGATGTGAAGAACACTAGGCAGTGTTCTAATTCTTCCATCTATGAGCCTCAACTTGACTTTTCCTCGACCTATGATTCTGGTTGTCGAGTCATCACCTAGGAAAACATTACCTCCATCATACCTTTCATATTCACAAAACCACTCCCTATGGGGAGTCATATGAAATGATGCCCCTGAGTCAACCAACCATGCCTCATGATCGGCATGTGTGCTTGAAGAAGCCAACTACACATCCCTTCCTTCGTCCTTGGAGGTCTTTTCTTATGTAGAAGGAGATTCTTCAGATCCGTTCTTTTACTAAACTTTGGATCTACACTACTTCTTGTAGTGCCCCTCTTTTCCACATCTCCAACATACCTTTACAAATTTTCTGGGAGATTTAGATCTACCCTTAGACTTATATCTCCCACTTGAGAACTTAGATCTATTTGTTTCATGGGAACGTCCTCTTACAAATAATGTGTCTGTGCTCTGTCCTTCCATATTCTTCCATCTCATCTCCTAAGAAAACAAGGATGAGACCATCTCATCAAACTTCAAGGAAGTTGTATTACTACCTATGGCCAAAACCAGATTATCCCAGGAGTCTGGTAAAGAACACAGTAAACTGATACATTTGTCTTCATCTGAAATTTTAATCTCAACAGATAGTAACTAACTTACCACAATATTGAATGCGTTCAAATGCTTTGCCACCGAGTCTCCATCTCTCATCCTCAAGTTATACAATTTCTTTCTCAGGAATAACTTATTTACTAGGGACTTAGACTGATACAACTTCCCCAACTTATCCCATAAATACTTGGTTGTATCTTCCTCTGACACATTTAGTAATACGAAATCTGAGAGACACAGTCGGATTCTTCTCTTTTCCTTTCGATCCAAATTTTTCCAGTCATATGTTGAAGTTTCTGGATCTACCGTAGTCCATTGATCTATGTCCACCAACAGATCTTCCATCTTGAGCTTCCACGGCTCAAAACTTTTCTCGTTAAACTTCTCGAACTCCATTTTCAAATTGATTTCCATTTATTTTCACCTGAAAAAGAAATACCAGATATCTCCCACTGTAACAAGGCTTATCACAGTCCTGAGACAAACCCTTGACCACAAAGGTGTCCCCCTGAAGCTAACAAATCTATGATACCAAATGTAGATTTTAACCTTGTACAATATTTACTGCAAACAATTTTTTAGTAAAAGAATAGAAAAGATACAATGGAAAATACAAACATTTTTCCCCTGGAAACCCAAACCGGGAAAACCATCATATTCTATATCCAATCATAGTGATACATTATTTACAATACAATATACATATAGGAGCCAGTGACATCCAAAACCCTAACCCAATGACCTAGATTAGTCAACAACCTTAATTCCTTAACTGAAAATAGAAAAGCATCGTCAAAAACCATGTGCCGAAAAACCGCCCAACAATGGACCCAAAAATCGAGGCAACATAAAAAATGAGGCAAAAATGTGACACGTTTCCCGAGGAAAAAAATTATCAGGGGCGCTGCCTCTGCACCCCCTCAAACCCCCATGTCTGCCCAGTACAACACAGACACTACTAATCGTGCAAAGGATATAACACATACCTAACAAGAAGGTCATTTGTGGTGGTTCAACATGTCATTGTTTTCCCTAAATTCTTACAAGCTTCCTTTATGACCTAAGGCATAGGTTTTCTCTCTCGATCATGTCCAAGGACCCAATACCCATACCCAATGCTCAAAATATCCTATTGATGCCAATATTCCCACTTGAAGGCCAAAGACCCCATCAGGAGGTCATTTATGGTGGTTTAAGGCATCATTCATGACACTTGAGCCTTAGAATCTTCCTAAAACCTCAATAGGTCGGGTGTTGTAGTTTGAGGCATTGTGTTTGGCCCTGGATGCCTAGAATATTTGTACTTCGACTAAGGCTTTGGTTTCCACCTTGACTATATCAAGTCCTTGAGACATATATCTAATGCTAAAAACCATGTGAGGGCACTAACATCCTTTCTTAGAGACCAAGGATTCCTTCTAGAGTTCATGTGTGGTACTTCAAGGAATTGTTCATGGCTCTAGATGCCTAAAATATTTCATTAGGACCTAAGGCATGATCTTCTTCCCTAGATTGTTTCCAATACCTTGGGACACATACCCACTACGAAAACCCTCCTAGTGGCACTAACATACCCCCATAGGAAAATGCACCTTTAAGAGACCATGAGTGGTTGTTCAAGGCATCCTTCTTGGCCCTAGATGGATAGAAGCTTTAATTAGGTCCTAAGGTTCATGTTTCCTCCTGTGACCATGTTTAGGGCCCTGAGATCCATACCTAGTGCTCAAAAATAATAATGGTACCTATATACCTTGTTAGAAGTAAAGGATGTCGTCAAGAGGTCATTTGTAATGATTAGAGGTGTCATTATTGGTCCTAGAAGCCTATAGCTTCCTTTAGGGACTAAATTTTGGGATTGTTCCCTTGACCATATCCAAGGTCCATATCTTCGTACTTAATGTTCAAAACCTCATAATCCTGACTATCCCCATCCAAAAACCAAGGATACATTGGAAATTCCCTTTGGGGTTGTTCAACATGTCGTTATTGCCCCCATATGACAAAAGCTTCCTTTATGACCTAATGCTTGTTTTTCTTCTCTTAACCATGTCCAAGAACCCAAAACCCATACCCAGTGCTCAAAATATCCTAATGATGCTCATATCCCAACTTGAAATCCAAGTATCCCCTCGAGAAATCACCTATGGTGGTTTGAGGTGTCATTTATGACCCTTGAGACCTAGAAGTTTCCTTAAACCTTGAGAGGTCAAGTGTGGTGGTTTGAGGCATCGTTTTTTTCCTTGGATTCCTAAAATATTTATACTTCTACTAAGGCTTAGGTTCCCACCCTCGATCATATCAAAGCCTGGATATCCATAGATAATGCTCAGAACCTTGTGAGGGCACTAAGATTCTTTCTTAGAGGCCAAGAGTACCCTCAAGAGGTCATTTGTGGTGCCTCAAGGCATTGTTCATGGATTTAGATTCCTCGAAGTTGTCTTTGGGACCTAAGGCATGGAATTATTCCCCTAATTCTAGAAAATGTTAATGGTACCTATATACCTAGTTAGAGGTAAAGGGTGCCCTCCAGAGGTTCAAGGTGTTATTATTGGCCCCAGAAAGCCTATATAAGCTTCCTTTATGGCCTAACTCTTAGGTTTTTTACCCTGACCATATCCAGGTTCCTAAGACTCATACTTAATTTTCGAAAAATCATAATGTGACAATCCTCATATGGAGACCAATGATACCCTATCAAGGACCTTTTTTATGGTTCAACGTGTCATTGTTGTCCCTATGTTCCTAGAAGCTTCCTTTGGGACCTAAGGCATGAGTTTCCTATCTCAATCATGGTAAGGTATCCAAGACCCATCCCTAGTGCTCCAAATATCATAATGATGCCTACATCCCTACTTGAAGGCCAAATATCCTCTCAATATTGTTGATTTTTCAATAAGTTAGGTTAAGCATGTAGTTCATTTCAATTTGCATTTGTATTAACCATAAACAAGACTGTTGTAGCAACCAATATCACAAGAAGAAGCACCATGCACAAGAACACAAGAAGTATCCTAGGAAAACCTTCTCAACAAGGGAAGAAAACCCAGCCAAATCCTTTATTATATTCTTCAAGAGAAATACCTTCACCACCAATAAGACTTGGCACACAAGAGGGTGCTCAAACCCTAGAAGACTAGCGCCTAAGAGAGGTGCGCACTTTTCCCAAGAGGATGTACTTGCTGAAATTTCCAAACTTGTCTGAAGGATATGATTCCACAATGGGGAATCTTCATTTACTTATATTAGACTTGTCCTATCAACATAAGTGTATATTGGCACAACAGGCCCGACCTCTCTAAGTCACATTATAATTAATATTAACCAAATTAATTATCATTTACATTTATTAATAATTGTTAAATTATGAGCTTGATTTCTTATGCGGATTAATTCTTTTATTTTCTTCAATACTTTGATTCCATCTTAATATACTTCAACAATTCCAAATCATAATGGAATAGAAATAATTATGTAGATAAGTAAACATGCATATCAACAACACATATACCCTAGGGAAACCTTGTACAGGGAGAAAAACCCCAGCAAACAATATTCCTTTATTGCAATAATAATGTAAGATCTCTTACAAATATCCACCATGTATGTTATGCTCTCAAAGAGCTTGCCAATATGACTCTGACCTGACAAAGACTTACAAGACCTTGCTGAAATACACCTTTGATATGCTTCCTCTTTATCACTGATGTGCTCCTCTATTGCGTCACCCTCAACCTGCATATGAAAACTGTGTTTCAAAACTGTGTTCAAGAACTGTACTGAAGAGAGGGTTCAACCTCTTCTTATATAAGCTGAAGAGGGGAAGAGGGGAAGCTCGAAATAGTAACCTAATTGCATGCATTAAACATAACTTAGCTTCATGCTTTAGTTAGAACTTAGAACTAGACTTGAGATTGGTTACAACTCAGCTTTACACTTTAGTTCAAACTTAGAACTAGACTTGAGATTGGTTACAACTCAGCATTACACTTTTGTTCGAACTTAGAACTAGACTTGAGACTAACATGCTTTAGTTCGAACTTAGAACTAGACTTAAGACTTTAGTTGGAACTCAACATTACACTTTAGTTCTAAAAAAGAACTATACTCAAGACTTTAGTTGCAACTCAACATTACACATTAGTTCTAAAATAGAACTAGACTCAAGACTTTAGTTGCAACTCAACATTACTAAAATAGAACTAGACTCAAGACTTTAGTTGCAACTCAACATTACACTTTAGTTCTAACATAGAACTAGACTCAAGACTTTAGTTACAACTCTTGACAAGGCAATTCAAAATTCTCTTCATGGTGAATAATGTTTACACGTGCCAACGCACTAGATCAATACAATTACATCATTTGCAATATTAAGAATATCATTTGTTTCTAGCTCATAGGAATTTTATATTCAACCTAACTTTTGCTAGATGCCTTGAATTTTGCTCATGGCTCACAAGGTTTGACTAGGCTCATAGAGGTTGTATGTTCCCCTTGACTTTTACACTAGTCTGTCTATGCTCACAGAGGTTGTACATTCCCCCTAACTTTTTCACTAGATTGTTTATGCTCATAAAGGTTGTACGTTCCCCCTGACTTTTGCATTAGACTCACATAGCATCTTGTTCGTCTTGAATTTTGGGTTGACTCACAGAGGTCATACATTCCCCCTAGCTTTTGTCAATACCTCAAAAGACTGGTTGATTCTCCAAATATCCCTGGCTAGACTCAGGGTGGCCCATATGGCCTCTCATTGGAGAATGACTGTCGATGCTGCCAAATTTAACACTCCCTCTCAGCAAGGGATTCATTCTCAACCACACCAAGCTTGCCTCTCAGCTGCACAAACTATCTCGAGGTCAGAGGCTTGGTCAGGATATCAGTTACCTACTCGCTTGTGGCTATGTACTGTAACTTTACAGTTTTTTCTCTGGACCAAGTCTCGGATGTAGTGGTACCTCATGTCAATATTTGAACTTTCATGAAATACTAGGTTCTCTGTTAATTTTATGCAACGTTGATTATCACAGTGAACCACTGTCGTCTCGAGCTTGTCACCAAACAACCCAGAAACCAATTTTCTGAGCCATACTGCTTCCTTGCTAGAATCACTTGTTGAAATGTACTCAGCCTATGATGTACTCTATGCAATGGATCCTTGCTTTTGTCTTGATAAAGCGATCAAAGAGAATCCTAAACTGAAGTAGTATCCGGAAGTACTCTTCTGATCCACTGGGATTCCTTCCCAGTCAGAATCTGCATACCCATGTAGAATAAGCCACCACTGGATGTATATCTCAGACCATAAGTAATGGTCTCTCTGATATATCTCAAGATGTGTTTTTCTACCACCCGGTGTCTATGTCTCGTTTCAGTCATGAACTGACTCACTGCAATCACTGCATAGAATATATCTGGCCTAGTGTAGATCATGTACATCAATGATCCAATCAATACCTATACATGGTGGGATCAACCAAATCTGAACCTATATCAGAATCATGCAGCTTACTTAAGTTGGTAACCATTGGAGTAGTCATGGGTTTTCAATCCATCATACCAAAACTCTTTAGTACATCCACTATGTATTTTCCTTGTGCCAGAAATATCTTGCCCCGTCTTTGCCACACTTCCAATCCTAGGAAGCAATGCATCAAGCCTAATCTTTCATCTCGAATTCTGAGGTTAGCTCCCTCTTACACCAGGATATTAGCCCTTCATCTCATGTTAGAAAGAGATCATCAACATACAAGATTAGTATAACAAGTTGGTTACCTCTTACCTTAAAGTACAGATTTGCATCAGCATCACTTTTCTGAAATCTCAGGATTTTAAGAAAGCCATCAATCCTATCATACCAAACTCTAGGAGCTTGCTTAAGACCATACAAGGCCTTCCTTAGATTTCATACATGAGTGTCTTTGTTATGAAGTACAAAACCATCTTGTTGTTCCACAAATACCTCATTTTCAATCTTTCCATTCAAGAATTTTGGTTTTACATCCATCTGATGTAGCTTCCAACCAAGAACGAGAGCTAAAGCAATAATAGTTTGAATGGAGGTATACCTGGCTATAGGATAAAAAGTCTCTCCGTAGTCGATTCCTTATTTCTGAGTGAAGCCTCTGGCTACAAATATTGCTTTGAACTTTTCCACACTTCCATCAGCTACATGTTTGATCTTATAGATCCATTTGGAAGAAGCCACTGATTTGTCTTTTGGCCTCGACACAATGTCCCAAACATTGTTCTTTATAATAGACATGTATTCCTCAAGCATGGAATCCTTCCATACTTGTAATTTATCTTCTTCTTCAAATGAAGAAGGTTCGACATCACTAATGTTGATCATTAGTGCAACATAGCCTCCAAACATATCAGGCCTCTTCCTTTCCCTGAAAGTTCCTTTGAGAGCAGTTATCCTTTCTGCTTCCTGCACTATTTCTTTAAACCACCCTAGATTCCTTTTGGCTGGAGGTTATTCAAGAGTTCTTTCTAACAAATCAACAGGTTCTAGGGGCTATTTACTTGGCCCTTCACGAGTTTCCTCCCTCTGATCATCTGACTCTTCATTTTCAGAAGAAGGTGAAGCTAGATGAACTGCTTTTGAACCCTGCTGAAGCTCTATGGATTTCTTAAATGCGGCTTCCTCATGGAAAGTCACATCTCTACTTACCTCTATTTGCCTCTGACCTGGTACATAAATCTTGTAATCCTTGGAGTTCTCATTGTACTTCACAAAAACCCCTTTCTTGCCCGAGGGTTCCATCTTTGTCCTCTTTTCCTTAGGGACATGAATATACACAGGACATCCAAATATCCTTAGATTCCCTACTTCAGGGTTGATCCCTGAGAAGACTTATTTAGGAGTTTTGTCCTTCAAAATATCATGTGGACACCTATTTTTAATATACACGGTAGCGGAGGTAGCTTCTGCCCATAAATAATTTGGCAGATCTTGGTCAAACATCATTGATTTCGTTTCCTCACAAATAGTCCTGATTTTCCTCTCAGCAACACCATTTTGTTGAGGGTTATATGGCACGGTCAATTGTCTCTTGATTCCTGCTGACTTGCAAAAATCCTCAAACCAAAGAGATTCAAACTCTCCTCCATTGTCTATTCTAAGGATTCTGATGTGTTTCCTTGTCTTCTTTTCAATAAAGGCTTTGAATTTATCAAATGTGTCACTTTTATCTTTAAGAAAATATATCCAACATTTTCTTGAGTAATCATCAATAAAAATGACATAAGTGAGGAAGATGGCATGGGACCACATACATCAGAATGAACCAAATCTAATATGCCCTGAGCTATGTTGTCACTACTAGGAAATGCTTTCTTTATATTTTTACCTAGCATGCATCCCTTACAAATTTCATTTTTACTAAGAGAAATAGAGGGCATGCCACATACCATGTTCTATATATCTGGAATATCTTTGTAATGAAGATGTCCAAGTCTTTTGTTCCACAACTCGCTGGAGCTAGTCACATCATGAGCCAATTCCTGAACTGATAGTCCTGACATGATGTACAATCCTCCACTGCGAGTTCCAATGTGTTCTGTTGTACTTAAGTGGCTACCTTTATCCCATAGTAGTGCCTTCCTGTCCTTGAAGATCACCCAATATCCCTTGTCCTCAAGGGTTGCAACTAATAGTAGATTCTTCTTGAGCCCTAGAACATATAATACTTCATCAACATGAAGTCTAGCCCCAGATTCCAATCTGAAGGAGATAGAGCCTACTCCCTCTATCTTGTAACATTTTTCATCCCCAAGCTCGACATGATCTACAAAA
>SNQJ01S0026278.1:44175-74749 GCA_010110895.2 Picea sitchensis | reverse complement strand
GAACATATAATACTTCATCAACATGAAGTCTAGCCCCAGATTCCAATCTGAAGGAGATAGAGCCTACTCCCTCTATCTTGTAACATTTTTCATCCCCAAGCTCGACCTTCTCTGCAAAATATTTTTTCTCGAAATCTAAGAGGATCTCCTTGTACCCTGTCATGTGCTTTAATGCACCACTGTATACTAACCAAGTTTTCGGCCCCATGGAAACTGAACTGGATAAGGAAAAAACCAAGTAATATTCTTTTCTATTTTCTTTCTCATTAGAAGGACTTCTCTGATTTCTTTTGGATTCATCATCCTCAACAGTTGAGGCATCATGTTTCCCTTTCCTTGGATATTTCTTTCTAAACCAACAATCTTTAGAAAAATGACCCAACTTATTACAACTAAAGCATTTAATCTTAGATGTATCAATATTCTTTCCTTTGAATGTACCTTTGGTGTTTGGCTTCCTCTGAGAGCCTTTCTGGAAAGTTCCTTTCTTATTTACCTTGAATCTTGATGCTAAAGATGAGTGCTCTTCTTTCGTTGGCTCACTCTTGGTAGCTGTGCGACTCTCCTCCTGGAGGAAATCATGCCATAACCTCTCAAACGTGGGATGAATCTCTCTCCCACTTACACTGGATAATAAAGTCTCCCATGAAGAAGGAAGACCATCAAAAATGGCCTACACTAAATCATCATCGTCCACTGTCACCCCTGTGACCAAAAGCTGATCTCTGATATGGGCTATCCTGGAACAGAAATATGCCACTGATTCACCTTTCTCCATCTTCAAATACTTAATCTTGTGCTTAAGTGTCCTCTTCTGACTTGGAGCTTATTTCTCATACAGATTCACCAAGGTATCCATACAGTCCTTGGAAGTCATTAACAAATTCATTGCAGGCATTATACTGTCTTTGACTGAGTCAAACATGATTCGCTTGGCATTTTCTTGACTCTTCCTGAAGTTCGCTCTTCTTGCATTATTTGTGGGTTCCTCCACCATGGTGGTCACATACTACTCAAGATCATGCTCTTGCAAGATATTTGTTATACAGAGCTTCCACATATTAAATTTGGTAGCTCCTTTGAGCCTATCTTCGGCCCTGACTGAAATGGAGGATGCCATGGTCCTCACACTGGAAACTTAATCAAGCTTTCTTGGATCTGTGTGTACCTTCTACTGCACTTCAACACGTTTAACACACCCTAAGCTCTGATACCATGTTAAATTATGAGCTTGATTTCTTATGCGGATTAATTCTTTTATTTTCTTCAACTCTTTGATTCCATCTTAATATACTTCAACAATTCCAAATCATAATCGAATAGCAATAATTATGTAGACAAGTAAACATGCATATCAACAACACATATACCCTGGGGAAACCCTGTACAAGGAGAAAAACCCCTGCAAACAATATTCCTTTATTGCAATAATAATGTAAGATCTCTTACAAATATCCACCATGAATGTTCTTCTCTCAAATAGCTTTCCAAGATGACTCTGACCTGACAAAGACTTGCAAGACCTTGCTGAGATACACCTTTGATATGATGCCTCTTTATCACTGATGTTCTCCTCTATTGATTCACCCTCAACCTACATATGAAAATTGTGTTTCAAAACTGTGTTGCAGAACTGTGTTCAAGAACTCTGTTGAAGAGAGGGTTCAACCTCTTCTTATCTTCATTTATGTTCACATGACGATGCACCCATCACTTTGGGATTTCACATGTTCACCTTGTGCTCAGCCACGGGCACGTCTAACTCAATAGATCGCCTTTCCCATTGGATAATCATTTGGATTTCTTCTCAACTCTCTGAATGGAGGAGGTCATCTCTATGTTCCATCTCTGTCTCAGATAGGAACCTCATACCCTTCTTAGGGCCTTTCTCTCAGGTTTGTAAGCTGGAGAAAGACTCACATAGCTACAATGATCCACATCTCACAGGTTTGTAAGCTGGAGAATGTCTCACATAGTTGAAATCATCAACACTACCTCTCAGCTAGGGAGGCATTTTCCACCAAGCCAAGTCTCTCATGAAAATAATCGAACTTTGTCTTGGCAAGTGGTTTAGTGAAGATATCTGCAATTTGTTCATGAGTAGAAAGATATTACACGTGTATTGTCTTTCTCTGCACCATGTCTCTAATATAATGATACTTTATTTCAATGTGTTTCAATCTTTCATGAAACATTGGGTTCTCGAAGAGCTTTGCACAACTCTGGTTATCATAATTAATAGTAGTTGGATCCATCCCATGATCGAACAAGTCAGTCAAAATTTTGTGAAGCCATACTGCTTCGTGAACTGCCACACTTAGTGCAATGTACTATGCCTTTGTTGTTCTTAAAGCCACAGAGCTTTGTTTTCTGCTACACCAGAAAACCATGGCCGATCCTAAGGTGAAGCAACAACCTGAGGTGCTCTTTCTGTCTACTGCACTTCCTTCCCAATCTGCATCAGCATATCCTTGCGGGCTCAAGTCCACATTGGATGCATATCTTAGGCCATAACTAATTGTGCCTTGTAAGTATCTCAATATGTGTTTTGCATCTATCCAATGTGTATGTTTTGGTTGGCTCATAAAATGGCTAAGCACATTCACTGCATAGAAAATGTATGGTCTGGTGCTAACCAGATACATCATAGATCCAATCAACTGTCAGTATAAATGTGGATCTACATCTCTTGAATCAGTGTCACTCATTTTCTTTAAATCCATGACCATTGAAGTAGGCATGGATTTGCATTATGTCATACTAAAAATTTTCAGTATCTCCATAGTATATTTTCCTTGACTTAGGGAAATCTCATATGTTCTATGCCATACTTCTAGTCCCAAGAAATAATGCACTAGGCCCAAATACTTCATTTCAAATTTGGCCGTCAATGCTTGTTTGCATTCAATAATGAGTCTCTCTGAACCGGTGAGGAAAAGATCATCCACATATAAGACCAAAATCAGACACTCATTGTCATCAATGTGATAATACAATTTTGGATCAGCTGTGCACTTTTTTTGAAGCCCAAACTCATCAGAAATCCATCCATTTTCTCGTACCAAGCACATGGTGCTTGTTTTAGACCATATGGGGATTTATTCAACCTGCATACATGAGATTTTTCATTGTGTACAACAAAACCTTCTGGCTGCTCAATATCAACTTCTTCCTCAATTTCACCATTAAGAAAAGTTGTCTCTACATCCATCTGATGTAGCTTCCAACCCATGGAAGTAGATAGTGCAATGATAGATCAGATGGAGGTATATCTGGCTATAGGTGCAAAAGTCTCGTCATAGTCGACTCCCTCTATTTGTGAAAACCCTCTGGCCACAAATATTTCTTTGTATTTTTCAATGCTTCCATCAGCAACATGTTTGATTTTGTAAATCCATTTGGAAGTCACTACGGACTTTCCCTCTGGTCTTGGAACAACATCCCATGCATCATTTTTTAATATAGATTGGTATTCTTCCTTGGATCCCTTAATATTTTTTCCAAGAGAACAACCTTTGCAAACACATTTATGTTGAATCTATATCTCTGGTAAACCTGTTACCATTTTCCCTAGAGTTGGAAGAGCTCTATAATGAATGTGAGAAAGTTTTCTATGCCATAACTCACTCAAGCTGATAGTGTCATGTAATAAGGCTTGAAATGATTTGATGGTCAACTTTTACAAGTTGTTTTCTCGAACACCAATTACTTTGGAAGATCTTATATGAGAGTCTTTGTGCCATGCAAGAACTCTTCCTTCTGAGAAAGTAATTTTGTAACCTTTGTCTTCCAAGGATGAAATAGAGATAAGGTTTCTCTTCATTCCGGGTACATATAGTACTTATTCTAGTTTAAGTTGCATATCAAAATCTACATGGAAGGTATAATTTCCAAATTCTCTCACATTATATCTAGCATCATCTCCAAGAACAACATTTAGATGTGTCTCTTTCTCAACGAAATGTGTTAGATGATTTTTAAGACCGGTCATGTGCCTGGAGGCACCATTGTCAATTAGCCAAGTATTTTCATTGATAGGAACCATACCTGAGAGTGATGAGATGTTTATTTCTTCATTTCTTTGAGGTCTTGTCTTCCTAGAATTGAGCTTGCTTGAATCATCAAGCTTGCTTCCCATCATGATTTTGCTCATATTCACAAACCCTTGTCAACTAGGCTAGAAAACCTAACGGCTAGGCTAGGCTAGCACTTTTAGGTTTTGTTGGGATTATGAATGCCAAAAATAATCCTTGATAGATATGATAGCCCTAGTGAGCTGAAGATATTCTTCAAGAAGTTTTCATAAACACAATTCTGAATTTTTTCTATAGAATTTGGCAAAACCCTAGAAACCCTTGGAGCCAAAAAATAAAAATGCTCAGAAATGAAATCTGAGACTTGTTGGACGTGAGCTGAAGGAGGCCGTAAACTCCTATGTTCTTTTTAGCTCTAGCGTCCAAGTTTTGAGTGCTAGAAACTCTCAAAAGGGTAGGACGTACAAAATTTTTGGGGACCCTAGGAGGGTCATACGGTTTTTGCAAAAGTGAGAGAGAATGGCTAGAAAGTGCTTGTGCAATGGGATCTTCAAGACCTATGCTCTAAAACCATGTTGATTATTCAATAAGTTAGGTTAAGCATGTAGTTCATTTCAATTTTCATTTTTCTTAACCATAAACAAGAATGTTGCAGCAACCAATATCACAAGAAGAAACACCATGCACAAGAACACAAGAAGTATCATGGGAAACCCTTCAAAACAAGGGAAGAAAAACCAACCAAATCCTTTGTTATGTTCTTCAAGAGAAATACCTTCACCACCAATAAGACTTAGCACACAATAGGGTGCTCAAATCCTAGAATACTAGCACCCAAGAGAGATGTGCACTTTTCCCAAGAGGATGTACTTGCTGAAATTTCCAAACTTGTGTGAAGGATATGATTCCACAATGGGGAATTTTCCTTTACTTATATTAGACTTGTCCTATCAACAAAAGTGTATATTGTCACAACAGGGCCGACCTCTCTAAGTCACATTATAATTAATATTAACCAGATTAATTATATTTTACACTTATTACTAATCACATTAAGGTGGGGGAGACCTGTACCCTTTACATTACAATTAGGGTTACAGGAAGGTCTAACTCTTGAACAATATATCAAGGGATATGATACACCCACTAATTCTCATCTACTAGGGGCACATCCATAGGGATGTCATATGGATTTTCTCGTCAACTATGTCACTCAGAGGAGGCTAATAGATCATCTTCATTTATGTTCAAGAGACAATGCACCCAGCGCTTTATGATTTCACATGTTCCCCTTGTGCTCAGCCACAGGTACATCTAACTCAACAGATTGTCTTTCCCACTGGATAATCATCTGGAGTTCTTCTCAACTCTCTGAATGGAGGAGGTCATCTCTATGTTCCAACTCTGTCTCAGGTAGGAAACACGTACTCTTCTTAGAGGATTTCTCTCAAGTTTGTAAGCTGGAGAAAGACTCACATAGCTGCAATGATCCACATCTCACATGTTTGTAAGATAGAGAATGTATCACATGGCTACAATCATCAACAAATACATCATGTGTGGTGGTTTGAGGTGTCATTCATGGTCGTTGAACCCTAAAATCTACCTAAAACCTGAAGATTTTGGGTGTGGTCATTTGTGATTTCATATTTGGCCCTAGATCCCAAAAAGCTTTGTGCTTCAACTAAGGCTTTAGTTTCCCTCAACCGTATCAAGGCCTTAATGTTAAATTTTATGATATTATTAGGTTACTTTCAATTTACTAGATAACAATAGCATGGAAAGGATCACTGAGAGAAACACAATCACAAGAGTACACAACATTTATCCTGGGAAACCCTCATGGGGAAGAAAACCTAGCAAAACTTCCTTAATATAGATAGACAATACAATGCCAAGACAATGAACCAAACAACACAGAAATTCCTCTCCCAAGGATGTGCCTCTCTCTCTCTCTCTTCCTTCTTCTGGCAACTAGTAACTGCAGCTTCCTTCAATACTTGGACACTAGATGAGTGAGATGAGTGTGTGTCTAAATGAGGCGTTGGCCTCTGTTATTTAGACAATCTGGCAGGTGTTGAACTAAGATGTCTTTTCACTGGTAGGGCCAACTTCTCAATCTGGGTGGTTAGAACCACCTTTATTTAATATGGGGGATGACTTCTCATTTTTCCTATTACAATTAGGGTTTGACCAATCCGCAAAAGGGGATTTGGTCAATTACAATTCTTGATATGATCAATCCACAAAAGGGGATTGATCTAATCAATAATAAATATATTTTATCTTTATCCACAAAAGGGGATAAGAATATTCTTTGTAGTTACACAATATTTTAACACTCCCTCTTAACAAGAAGGATATTCTTTATCTTTTGACAGGTCACTGGATGTCAACATGAACTAGGCAGCAACATCCACTGGATAACATCATCAACTGGGCAAGATCATCAACTGGGTAACATCATCAACTGGGTAACATCATCAACTGGATAACATCATCAATTGGGTAACATCATCAACTGGATAATAGGAGGCATCAATATAATCCACTTGGTCATCTGGCATCATGATCATTGACTAGCATATCTATAAATCATCGGAAGTTTTGTTCTCTTTGTCTTCGCATAGAAGATACTCTTTCTTTCTTTCATCTTCACACAGAAGATACTTCTTTCCTATCTTCACATAGAATATATCTTGTCTTCACACAGAATATATTCTATGAGTTTTTCCATTCTTTTTATGTTCTCCCTTATCTTGTAGTCATCTATCTCACCCATCCACTGGCGAGTACTACTACCATATCTTCACTCCTAGTCATCCCACATGAAATAGAGAAGCTAAGATGCTAGCCTAGGCAAGAATAGACTCCCTTTCCATGATCCACGCAGGATCACGACACAAACCTCAAGAGCCAACTAACCATTCCACATGGTCAAGGTTTGTTCCAGGCTACTCAATCCTTGGCCAAAGGAGAGTATATGCCCACTACCCCTTGGAGAAACATCCACATTCCTCTCTACGAGGGTGGTCACACCCCTCTCCATGAGGTTATTCTAGCATGTCCCTAGAGTATCCAAAACTCAACACTTGGATAGAGGATAACCTTAGAAAATTTCTCATTCCCCTTCTCTACGAAGGTCTCTTCCTTCTCTACGAAGGTATCTTCTCTTTTCATTCTCTATGAAGGTCTACCTATGGGATTTCTCTTTCCATCTCTACAAAGGTATTTTCTCTTTCTCCTTCTCTACGAAGGTCTAGCTATGGGATCTGAAAATATCTTGTGGTCCAAAATCTTTCCATGGTATAATACCATGCTACCCATCCATTGGGCACCATCCATCTTCTTTCTTAACTTCATCAAATCATGATCCTTCATTTCGAACTCGGATACATGGCTCCCTCTTGCACCAAACTAATAGCTTCTAATCATCATCCTTGAAGTTCTTCTTTTGTAATATCCTGGCTGCCTTCTTGAGTTTGAACATTTCTTTCTTTCTGACTTCATACTGGATCAACATGCTCCCTCTACATCTATAAGAATGGTACTGGAGCAACCTGTAGTTACCTACATATCATCCACTATATCTGAGTATCCATCTTTTTCTTCATATTGAACAATTATGTTATCCATCTTTTCTTCATATTGAACAATTATGTTATGCATCTTTAGGAGACTCATGCTCCTATATAAATAATTTGATATTGTTTGGTCTTTACCGACTGTCACCATATCATACATCCTTCTCATGATGTCTAACTTTATATCTTTCTTTATCCTTTTCGTTGATAATTCTCGTTCTGCATAGACACTGAAATAAAATGAGGTTACTTAACATTCTCACAAAAAATCCAACTTGTAATGATAAGGTAAACTAGATACTAAAAATAAACATGAATACTTATCTTTTGTTTTTGTGTGGAGAGGCTCCAGGGAATCCACCATTTGCTATCTTTATTTAAATCAACTATATTAAACTTAAAGTACATAACCCTCAATTTATGCTAAATCTTTCTTTGAGGGAGGAGATTCCTCTTCTTCTGCCACATGTGCGCTTGATACTTTCTTTTCCCTTTTCCTTGAGGACAGTCATAGGAAAAGTGTCCCAACTTTTGACAGTTGTAGCATCTAATCTTTGAAACATCTTTCTTCTTATCTAGAACTCTTATAGAGTTAGCTTCTTTATTGTTCTTCCTGAATGAACTTCTTTTGTTCTTTTGAGCTGTAAGAGCTTCCTCTTCATCAACAATTAATCTCTTATGTTGGTCTACAAGTCTAGATTCTTTGTGTGTACAATCTGCCCACAACTTATCAAACTTGGGTAACTTGCTTCTTGCACACACTCCTTGTACAAAAGGAGTCCAAAATGTTGGAAACCCATTTAGGGTTGTGGTTACAAGATCTTTGTCACTAATGACATCTCCAATAGTTGCAAGGTGGTATCTGATCTGAGAAACTCTCATAAGATAGGATGTGACAGATTCTGAGTTTTCCATCTTCATATTACGAAGCTAATTTTGTAAGGAAAGATTCTGGATAATTTCTTTGGTTTCATATAACCTGTTGAGTGCTTCATACATTTGCCTTACTGTCTATAGTTTGGAAATATGAGAGATCAAGTGATCCTTTACTGAATCTGACACGATTATCTTTGCTTTCTTTTCATTCTTCTTATGCTTGGTCTTTTTCTCTTCTTCATCTGGTTCTGGTACACCCACTGTAACATGTTCTAGGAGATCATTCTCATCTAGAATCATCTGCAACCTATGCTTCCAAGATCTGAAGTTTCTAGATCCTTCCAGCCTATCTTCTACCCTCATGTTGGTAGCCATTCTTTCTTGCAGTAGAAACCCTATCCCTCTTGGCTATAGAAAAAACAAATTTCTTGGATCTGAAAACTCAACTCACAAGAAGATCGCTGGACTGAGGCGAGTATGTTGGTACAGTCAGATTTCTGAAAAATCCAAATTTTACCCCTTCAAACTTGATCATCGGATTTTTGGACTGGTGCTTCTGGTTTTCTGGTACTCCTAGTACTCTGGTACTTCTGGTACTCTAGTTTTCTGGTACTTCTAGTACTTTGTGAAAACTATGGTTTCACTTTTCGAGAGATCTAGCCACTGAAAAGGTGCGTTGAAGATGCCAAAATGTTCCTTGAGGTAGGGCACACTTTTCTAGATGGTTTTGGGGCTGAAATTCTTCTTCAATAAAAGCCCTAATTTTCTTGTACTGGAACAATGACGTTTTACTTTTTCCTATGAAATATGCTCTCTTCAGCTTAGCTCTGATACCATGTTAAAGTTTTTTTTATTATTAGGTTACTTTCAATTTACTAGATAACAATAGCATAGATAGGATCACTGAGAGAAACACAATCACAAGAGTACACAACATGTATCCTGGGAAACCCTCATGGGGAAGAAAACCCAACAAAAATTCCTTAATATGGATAGCAAATACAATGCAAAGACAATGAACCAAACAACATAGAAATTCCTCTCCCAAGGATGTGCCTCTCTCTCTCTTCCTTCTTCTGGCAACTGGTAACTACAACTTCCTTCAATACTTGTGCACTAGATGAGAGAGCTGAGTGTGTGTCTAAATGAGGTGTTGGCCTCTCTTATTTATACAATCTAGCAGGTGTTGAACTGAGGTGTCTTTTCACTGGCAGGGCTGACTTCTCAATCTGGGTGGTTAGAACTGCCTTTATTTAATCTGGGGGGCTGAATTCTCATTATGCCTATTACAATTAGGGTTTGACCAATCCGCAAAAGGGGATTTGGTCAATTACAATGCCCAACATGATCAATACACAAAAGGGGATTGATCTAATCAATAATAAACATATTTAATATTTATCCACAAAAGGGGATAAGAATATACTTTTCAGTTACACAATATTTTAACACTTAATACCCATACCTAATTCTCAAAACCTTGTGAGGGAACTAACAACCTTTATTATAGGCCAAGGGTACCCTCTAGAGGTCATGTGTCATGCTTCAAGGCATTTTGCATGGATCTAGATACCTAAAAGCTTTATTTAGGACCTAAGGCATGGCCTTCTCCCTAGATCATTTCTAGGGCCCTTAGACACATACCTACTAATCAAAACCACCTAATGGAATTGACCTCCCCAATCATAGTCCAAGGATACCCTTAGTAGGTCATGTGTGGTTTTTCAAGGAATCATTCTTATCCCTAGATGGATAGAATATTATTTTTGACCCTAGGGTTCATTTTTCCTCCCCTAACCATGTCCAAGGTCATGAAACCCATGTTTGAGGTGACATTATTGGGAACCCCAGATTCCTAAAAGATTTATTTAGGGCCTAAGGCTAGGGTTTCCTCCCCCAACCATGTTCAAGGCACCATGACCCAAATCTAGTGATAAAAACCTTCCAATAGAGCCCATATCTACTCTTAAAGGCCAAAGTTCCCATAGAAAGGTCCTATGTGGTGGTTCAATTCCTCATTCATGTCCTTTTAGCCTCATAAGCTAACTTTAGGGATTGAGGCTTGATTTTTTTCCCCAACAATGGTCAAGGAAATAAGACTCACACCTAGAGCTCAAAACCTTCTCATGGTGCCCATATCCCAACAAAAAGGGAGATTATACTCTCAATACATTACATGTGGTGGTTTGAGGAATTTTTCTTGGATTTGGATGCCTAGAACTTTACTTTAGGTCATAAGGCTTGATATTCTTCCCTTGACCGTGTTTAATGCCCCATGACCTACACTTGGCACTCAAAACCTTGTAATGGTGTCCATATTGAAACTTGAAGGACAAATATCCCATAGATAGATCATTTGCGATGCTTTTAGGACTCATTGATGGATCTTTGTCCATGAAAGCTACATTTTATGCCTAATGAGCAAGTTTCGTCACTTGACCTTGGTCCAAGTCTTCATATCAATACCTACATCTCCAAAACCATAATGGTATTGAAATTTGCACTAAGAGGCAAACGATACACTTGGGACGTCATGTGTGGATTCAAAGTGTTGTTCTTGGGCCTCGATGCATGAAATATTCCTTAAAGGCCTAAATCATAGGTTTCTTCCTTCCATAATTTTGAGGAGCCCTTGACCCATAACTTGTGCTAAAAAATTGTAATGGTAAACATAACTCCACTTGGAGACCAAACATCTCCTTTGAAGGTCATGTGCTTTTATTGCACCTTAACTCCTATAGTCTTCATTTATGGACTAAGTATTAGTTTTTCACCAATAACCATATCTGAGACCCCAATACCATACCTAGTGTTGGAAATTTGGTTTTAATTGATGTCAACCCTATAAGAAGTTCACAAGCCCCGAAGATTGGTTGAATAAAAAGAGAATGAAGGACATTTCAAATGCATGAGAACCTCCATGGATTGATATCCCTCATCAATTTGTTTCCAATGATAGCTGGCACACCACGTGGTTCCTCACATTTGAGGAGATAGTCCCTCTTGAAGATGACAATGTGAATTGAAAACAAGAAGTTAGAGGTCGGCCCTAAAATTAAAGAAGAAAAGTGATGCAAAATAAGAAGTTATAGATCGAATCTGAATTCAAGAAAAGGAAGTGATTGGAAGGGTATAAATACACATGGAATACCCTCTCATTTGAATCATACAAGTACACAAGTTTTGGTAGCGAAGTTTTACGGAGGAGGCCGCACTCGAAGCTACAGGAGCGAGGAAGGTTGAAGTTGAAAGTGCAAGGAGGGTTTATGAAAACCCCTATCTAATTAGGCCCTCTCTAGTTGAGAATATAGTGTCCCGAAAGGCCCTCGTGGATGGTCATAGCCTCATCATGCGAGGACTCTCTAGTTTCTCGATTCTGTCAAGTGAGGATCTTTGATATTGCAAATTTTATAACATTATTTTAGGCTTGTTCTTGGCATAGGTTTTATGCAGTTGGTGTATTCAATTTCATGATGATATTATATCAGTGACAAGTTACTTCTATTATATATTCAATGGTGGAAGGAAGGGGCAAGGAAAGGGGGTTGTAGCCTCCTTCGGGTTGGAGCCGGAGACTACAAGGAATTGGAGCTTCCTTCAGGTTGGAGCCTGTAAACTAGGAGGTTGGAGCCTCCTTCCAGTGGGTGTTGGAAAATATTGGAAGTTGTATCTTCCTTTGAATGTAATATTTTATTATATAAGAAAAACATTTAGTGTATTTCCACATATATCTATTATGCATTGTGTATTTATTCTACTGCTCTTTATTTTATAATGAATACATTATTTGATTGAAAATGAAATTGTAAAAGGTGCTAAATTGTACTTGATACTAATTCACCCCCCTCAGTATTAACAATTGGTATCAGAGAAGGTTACCTTGATAACATTTGAATCATTGGAAGGAAGATTGTGAGAGAAATGGAAGGAAACATTCCAAATGGGATTCCACCATTTGATGGAGACAATTATGCATACTAGAGTAACATAATGCAAACTTACTTGAAAAATTTAGGAGTGGATATCTAGCTCTCTCAGTTGTCAATGGCTATAAAGTTCCAAAAACCACTCGAACCTATCCAGATGAGAAGAAATTAAAGATTTATAATTCAAAGGAAAGGATGTTATCTTGAGTGGATTGACACCAATTGTTTCCAACAAAGTGATGGATTGTAGAAAATATAGAGAGGTTTGGGATAAATTTAAAATCATTTATGAAGGCGATTCAAAATTTAAGCAAGTCAAGCTTCAACGACATAGAGAACAGTTTGAAAATATGAAAATGGATGAAAAGGAAGATATTGGAACCTACTTACTCAGAGTATATGAAGTTGTCAACTCCATCAAAGGACTAGGAGAAGAACTCAATGAATCCTTGGTTGTACAAAAGGTGTTGAGATCACTTCCTCTGAGATATGATTCCAAGGTCTTGACCATTGAAGAAAATAGGTATTTGACCAAAATGACAATGGATGAATTACATGGGTCCCTCACAACATATGAAATGAGAAAAAGGTACATAAAATGAACAATCAAATAGAGAAGAAGCCTTTAAAGCGATGAAGAAAACATGGAATAAGGAACATGAGGTAGAATAAATATCAGGAGATGCTTCAGATGAAGAAGAAGGACATTTTGTAAGAAATCTCAAGAGGGGAACCAGAAAATGCAAAGGCCAGTTACGTTTTAAATGTTTCAATTGTGGTATAATAGGACACTATGCTAAGAAATGTCCTTTTAAAGAAAATAAAAGCTTCAACAAGAAAAAGAGCCTCTATTCCAAGGAGGATGACAATTCTTCATATGAAAGTGGTGGAGAAGAAATGGATGTAATAGAAGTTCTCTTCATCTCTGATACCACCTGATGCAACCCCCTTACCTCAGCAGGGTCTGTTGACCTCCCGGTCACTAGATCTTCTCAAATCTCGAGTTGAAGCAGCTCTTCAGGTCCGTGCTGGAACCTCCAAGAAACAAATCCACAGGTCCTTTGTGAAATTTAACCCACGCGAACTGGCACTAGGTGCAAGCTTCCCCCACGTGACCACCAGCAGTGACCACATGCCTAACCAAAAGGCGCTTCACGACTTCACGTGTTGGGTATTTGGATGTGATCCAACCTTGATTCTCCCGACTCCCGAACTCCGAACTAGTGCCTAGCGAGCACTGGCTTTGTTCTTGCGGACCCCCCGATGTGACCTCAAGTTATGACTTGGGGTCCAATCTTCTGAGCGCTTCAAGACTTCGCAACTCACAAAGTTGGAAAATAAATCACCTCCTTTCTCCTAAAGTCTAAAACTATGAACCTCGCTCGAGTCAGATCAATGGTCCACGACTCTCGTGATCCGACAGTCTAGATCTCTTCTTGCGAATCAGGACTTTGCGCTTCGGGACTTTGGAAGATGATTGTCTCCTTCCTTTCGACTCTCGACTTCCTGATATTCATGAGTGCCAAATCAACGGCTCACAACTCCCCCTGATCTAACAGTCAACACTTATGAAAAGTGTTATCCCTTCTGAGCTTGATCCTTAAAGGTTTCCTACTTCCCACACACTCCTTGCATTCTCGGGATTTTGATAACTCAGATCGAAGGATTTCTTGAAAATAAATTATTCTCGCTCACCTGGTGTTCCTCTGTTCTGGTTCTTTGACGCTTGGTTGCTCCTTGACATTGTGCACTCCTTGCACCTGGTATAAGTTTCCTTTATTCTGTCTTAAATCCTCTGAGTCAATCTGAGACTCAATCGATGCACCCCTTTTGTTCGATATGCACACCTTGCATACGAGTTTTAGAAGAGAAACAACTGAAACTTATCCAGTTTCATCACAAACTCATGCGATCAACTTCTCGAACAATCATACTTCAACAAAATGAAATAAATCACATACACATAATGTAACATTCATTCAATCACACATTAAAATGAACACAGTCCAAGATTTGGGACAATTATGTCTGTTCTATTCATTCATGAAACAAATTACATAATGTTGCAGTTCTCCACTGTGTCTTTTTCCTACTCTATTATTCTCTACTGATATCTATCTCTATCTCCTGATAATTTTACAATACCACAACAACCTATCTAAGGACTAGCTCCATGAGTTCTCGTTGTCATGTCTGTAACCTATCCTATCAAACTCTTAGCATTTACCTACTTTGTCCCATTACAATAACTACCAGTTATTTCCAGATAAGAGTCAACACTCTATATCTACAACCCCTTACAATCCTATATGACTTTACGAACACGACATATTTAAAAATGTTGTTTCCAAAATATCTCAACAACTTGATTTACTCCTGAGCTAATTTTTTATTTGAAATGTTGTCATGCTGAGATGTTGTTTCTTTGCCTCCACGCTTGCATCTTTCACTTTGAAGGCGATGCTCCTACATCATACTCCTCTGGTTAAAATTTTCATGGACTCTTGTCCATGAGCTCCTGCACTATTTTTCCATGCTTCAAAATATCAGGTTATGTGACCCAACTTGCATCTTCCATTGGATGATCTTTCCACTTCACTAAATATTCAGGATATGTCTTCCTCCTGGTCTTCTTTCCATCTCTTGGTTCAATGATTTTCTCCATCTAAGGTTTTTCTGTTGTGGAAAATTTTTCTTCCCACTGAACTTCTTTTTGATTGATTCTCTTGCCTCGTCTCTCCTATAAGGATACAGGTCTGCAACATTGAATATTGGTGATATCCCAACATTGTCTGGAAACTCAATTTCATAAGCATTGGCTACAAATTTTCTAAGAATCCTACATGGTCCTATCTTCTTCATTTTCAACTTGTTATACGTTCCCCTTAGAAACCTCTCTTTTCTCAAATGAGCTAAAACTTCATCTCCAACTTTGAATTGAACTTCTCTCCTCTTTTGATCAATTCTGCTCTTATATTTCAGGTTGTTGTTCTGTAGTTGTTCTTTGACTCTGTCATGGAGTTTCTGCATTTCTGTTGCAAAATTCTCTGCTTTAGCACTTCTTAACTCTTCTTGATTCAGATCTCTCAATTCTGTAATCCCTCTTGGCTATATACCATACACAATTTCAAATGGATTTTTCCTTGTGCTCTTGCTCACTGAATTGTTAAATGCAAATTCTGCTTGTGCCAGAATCTGATCCCATTGACGACCTTGCTCAGTGACTAAATGTCTCAAAAAAAATTCTAGACTCATGTTTACTACTTCAGTCTGTCCATCTGTCTGAGGGTGATATGCTGAAATAAAGGACAATTTTGTCCCCAGCCTCTTCCACAGAGTCCTCCAAAAGTGTCCTACAAATTTGGTGTCCCTGTCTGAGACTATGCTCCTAGGAAATCCATGTAGTCTCACTATTTAGCTGAAAAAGAAATTGGCTATGTGTGTAGCATCGTTTTTTTTTTGGCATGGTATGAAATGTGCCATCTTTGAAAATCTATCCACCACAACAAATATGGAATCACTCCCTTTCTGATTTCTAGGAGATCCCAAACCAAATCCGTATTGATTACATCCCACAACCTTTCTGGAATTGGTAATGGTTGATACAAACTAATGTTCTTTTGTCTTCCTTTTGAATGTTGACAAATTCTACATTTGTTCACAAACATTTTCACTTCTACCCTCATGCTCGGCCAATAATACGAATTACTCAACTGTGAAAATGTCTTGTCATGGCCAAAATGTCCATCTAAACCTTCACTGTGTTTGTCCTTCAGCAAATTATCTCTCATTGATCATTTTAGTATGCATAATTGGCTTCCTTTGAACAGTAATCCATCCTGGATCAAATATTTAGTCCATGGGCTTCTGTCTCCCAACAAAGGATTCTTTCATGCCTCATAAGCTTCCTTAAAATTTGGATCTTCTCGATACATCTCCTTGAGGTGTTCAAACCCTAAGGTCTCCACATGGAATTCTTGTACAATCAAACTCCTCATGCTCAAAGCATCTGCAACTTTGTTAGTAGATCTAGCAATATGTTTAATAACAAAATTAAAATTCTACCCATTTTGCATGTCTCTAGTTCAACTTTTCTTGCCTAGTAATAAATTGCAAAGCTTGATTATCACTGTACAAGACAAATTCTTTAGGAATTAAATAGTGCCTCCACTTCTTCAAAGCTTGAATCATTGCATAAAATTATTTGTCATATGTGGAATACTTCTTCTTGGTGTCATTCAAATTTTCACTGAAATAATCAACTGGCCTATTATCCTAACTCAAGATTGCTCCAATAGCTAATCCACTTGCATCACATCTCACTTGAAATGTTTTTCCAAAATCCGGTAAGAACATAATTGGTTGTTCTGTGATCTTCTCCTTCAACACTTTGAAACTTTTTTCAGCTTATTATGTCCAACTGAAAGACTTGTGTTTCTTTTTCACAGTGTCCAGCATGGGTGCACATATACCACTGAAATTTATGATAAACTTTCTATAAAAAATTGCTAACCCATGAAAACTTCTTACCTCAAATATGTTGCTTGGTGATGACCATTCTTTGATTGCTCTCACCTTTTCTGGATCCATATTCAATTCATTTGAAGAGATCACAAAACCCAAATATATGAGTTCCTTCTTCATATTTATCAGCAATTTTTCTTACTGCAATTTTTCCATCCCTGATGGCAGATGTATTAAGTGTTCTCCCTCTGTCTTACTAAAGATTAGTATGTCATCCAGATATAATATGACAAATTTTCCTATGAAGTCTTTCAATACTTCATTCATCAATCTCATAAATGTGCTTTGTGCATTTGTCAACCCAAATGGCATGACCAGCCATTCAAACAATCCTTCATTTGTCTTGAATGTTGTTTTCCATTCATCTCCATCTCTCATTCTTATTTGATGATATCCACTCTTCAAGTCTATCTTGGAAAAATAGCTTGCTCCACTCAAACAATCCATCAAATCATCCATCCTTGGTAAAGGGAATCTATACCTAATGGTTATCTTGTTGATGGCTCTGGAATCTGTACACATTCTCCATCATCCATCCTTATTTGGACTTAACATGGTCGGTATTGCGCATGGGCTTAGGCTTTCCCTGATTAAACCTTTATCCAACAACTCCTGGACTTGATTTTTGACTTCCTCATTCTCTCTAGGTGTCAACCTATAAGCTGCTTTGTTTGGTAAACTAGCTCCTGGAATAAGGTCAATATGATGGCTTATACTCCTAATGGGTGTAAATGAGTGAGGTAACTCATCCACTACCGTGTCAGCAAATTTTTCTAACAGTTCCTGGATTTCTTCAGGCAAATCTTCCAAAACATTATTTGTAAAGATAACTTTAGGCTTCCTCACTACAACAAACTGTATTTCTTTCTCCTTCTTTACTTCATTTAAGAGTTCCTTCCCACTGATGAGAAGTATACTCGAACTAGCTTCCCTCTTTTTCTCTTTGTCTTCTATTGGTAACAACATATGTGTCCTACCATTCTTTTCTAGGGTATAAGTATTTTTTCTTCCATCATGAATAACTTTTCTGTCAAACTGCCATGGTCTCCTCAATAAAATATGATAGACATCCATAGGAATTACATCACATAATATTTCATCCCTATAACCTCCTATTTTAAATTCAACTTGGTATTGTTGACTTACCATTACTTGATGTCCTTTCTGCAACCATGATACCTTGTATGGGTTCGGATGTACATTTGTCTTCAGCTCCAGTTTCTACACCATCTCTGTGGATACTAGATTGTCAGTGCTCCCTCTGTCTATGATCACCTTGCAAACTCTATCTTTCATCTTGCAGGTAGTTATGAGCAGACTTGTTCATTGAACTAGTTCCTCTACCTCCTTCTCTGGTTTAAGAAGAAGTTTCTTTATCATGAGGTTCTTTCCTCCTTCTTCTACTTCTGCTTCCACATTTTTTTGTGCTTCGGCAACGTGTGCTTCGCCTCCTCCTTCTTTCTTTCTCTCAAGACATTCCCAAGACTTGTGCTCTAATTTTCCACAGGTATAACATCTAACTTCACCTCCTCTAGCTCTTCATCTTCCTCTGGAAAAAGATCTTCTTCCTCCATGTTTTCCTTCTTTAGAACTTCCACTTTTCTCTGGGTGGCTATGTTGTTTTCCAGCTTCATGCTTCGACTTCTAGAACTTCTCTCTGCTTGTTCCCTTACCTCTTCTTGAATTTCCTCCCCTGCTTCATTGGCTTTGTTTCCTGGCCAATTTTTCTTCAGCTTTCAAGCCTGCTTGATAAGCTTCCTCGACTTTACTAACAGACATCATGTTGATCTCCTCTTGTATTTCATATCTCATCCCATTGATATACCTGGTTGTTTTTTCATCTTCATTATCTTTCTCTCCAGCCCTGATGTTCAGTCTATAAAATTCCTCAGTGTACTCCTTCACTGATAAGATCTTTTTTCTCAGGTTCTACAATCTTCTGAACAAATTGATTTGATAGTCCTTCGGGATAAACTTGGCCTTCATCTTGGCTACCATACTATCCCAATTCTTAATTGTTTTCTTACCTTTGCTCATGTGTTCATCTTGCAGTTCATCCCACCATAGTGATGCATGACCTTTCATTCTTGTCACTACATGTTTCACCATCTTGTCTTCTTCGATATCTTCATAATCGAAGTACTTGTCCATAGCACACACCCAATCCAACAATTCTTCAACTTCCAAATTGCCTTCATACATTAGTACCTCTATTCTTTCTCTGGCTCATATTCTTGAAACAACTTTCAATAACTGATCTTGTTCAACATCCTCTGCTACATTTTCTTCTACCTCTATCTCTTAGCTCTCAGCTTCACTGATATCTCCAGCATCTAGTGCTCTTCTCTGTGATGTTTCCATGGTGTCCAGTCTCATTTGGAGTCACCTCATTTCTTCTTCCATTTATGCATTCTCTCTATGCCTTATGGGTGGCATGATTCCACTGCGTCACCTTCTGGTGCCTATGAACAAAAATTAAATTTTGATACCACAATTGATACCAACTTACCTCCTTTCTCCCTTTGTCTGTTGTCTGCAAACAAACTCAATATCAGCTCTGGTACCACCTGATGCAGCCCCCATACCTTAGCAGGGTCTGCCGACCTCTCAGTCACTGGATCTTCTCAAATCTCAAGCTAAAACAACTCTTTGAGTCCTTGTTGGAACCTCCAAGAAACAAATCCACAGGTCCTTTGTGAAACTTCACCCGTGCAAACTGGCACTGGGTGCAAGCTTCCCCCATGTGACCACCGGAGGTGACCACACGCCTAACCAAAAGGTGCTTCATGACTTCGCATTTCGGGTATTTGGATGTGATCCAATCTTGTTCTACTCTGAACTAGCGCCTAGCGAGCACTAGCTTCGTTCTTGCGGACCCCCCATTGTGACATCAAGATATGACTTGGGGTCCAATCTTCTGAGCGCTTTGGGACTTCGTGATTCACAAAATTGGAAAAGAACTCACCTCCTTTCTCTTGAAGTTTGAACCCTTGAATCCCGCTCGGGTCAAATCAACGATCCACGACTCCTGTGATCCAACAGTCCAAATCTGTTCTCACGAATCGGGACTTCGTGCTTCGGGACTTTGGAATATGACTCTCTCCTTCCTTTCGACTCCTGGCTTCTCGATATTCATGAGTGCAAAATCAATGGCTGATAACTCCCCATGATCTAACAGTCTAGATATTTTCTCGCGAATTGGAAGTTCGCGTTGCAGGATTTCTGAGAGCAGCTTCCTTTGTTCTCCCAGCTCCCGATTCCCTAAATCTCCTTCCCATGAAAGGAATCAATGGTTTGATCTTCCCTTATATCTATGACTCACTTTCTCTCCTATGATTTCACGTGTTGAATGACTCTCGGCCCTTATCCTCCTCGCAGTTTTTACTAGATCCAACGACACATGGCTATCGACGCTTCTCCCTCCAGGGATTTCTACTGTACTTCCAAGTTCTCAATGGTTCCCAGAAAAATAACTTGGCGTCAACCCTTCAGAGCCTGATTTCCACGGGGTGACTTCAACCCTCGCTCCTCCTTTGACTTATTCCATACCTTTATCCTTCCTAAACTTCTGATTTCTTCTGACTTAGAAGATTTCTCAGTCTTCAAAGGTCCTGACCTTTGCTACTCCTACGAGTTCGACTCTTGGATCTTGTCAACACTTATGAAAAGTGATATCCCTTATGAGCTTGATGCTTAAAGTATTCTGACTTCCCACACACTCCTTACGTTCTCAGGATTTCGATAACTTAGATCGAAGGATTTCTTGAAAAGAAATTATTCTTGCCCACCTGGTGTTCCTCTATTCTAGTTCTTCAACGCTTGGTCGCTTCTTGACGTTGTGCACTCCTTGCACCTAGTATAAGTTTCCTTTGTTCTCTCTGAAATCCTCTGAGACAATCCGAGACTCAATCGACCCACTCCTTGTGTTCAAGATGCACACCTTACGTACGAGTTTCAGAAGAGAAAAAATTGAAACTTATCTAGTTTCTTCACAAACTCATGCGATCAACTTCTCGAACAATCATACATGAACGAAATGAAATAAATCACATACAAAGAATGTAACCTTCATTCAATCACACATTAAAATGAACACAGTCCAAGATTTGGGAAAATTTTGTCTATTCTATTCATTCATGAAACAAATTACATAATGTTGTAGCTCTCCACTATGTCTTTTTCCTACTCTATTCTTCTCTACTGATCTCTATCTCTATCTCCTGATAATTTTACAATACCACAACAAACTATCTAAGGACCGGCTCCACGAGATCTTATCATCCTGTCTGTAACATATCCTATCAAACTCCTAGTGGTTACCTACTTTGTCCTATTACAATAACTATCATTTATTTCCAGATATGATTCAACACTTTATATCTTCAACCCCTTACAGTCCTATATGACTTTACAAACATGGCATATTTAAAAATGTTGTTTCCAAAATATCTCAACAACTCAATTTACTCCTGAGTTAATTTTTTATTTGAAACTCTGTCATGCTGAGATGTCATTTATTTGCCTCCACGCTTGCATCTTTGACTTTAAAGGTGATTCTCCTGCATCATTATTCCTCTGAGACCCCCTGATCTTTGTGGACTCACTACCCCTGTCTCATAGAAAATAAAAAATACCTCAATCCACATGATCACTTTCGATTTCAATGAAGTCTTTTTTCGTGAAAAATTTCACTAGGGTTTCCCCCTCCTCCTGTGTGTTCTCCCCTCATCTCCATTATCCCTTTGTATTTATAAATTTCCTCTCAAATTACACTTGAACCCCCATGCAAAACCCCTTAATTTATTTAATTTTATTAATTTCATAACCACATGGTCTCCTCTCATAAATTCAATTTATCTCGAATTATATATAATTTAAATATATATACATACTTCAATTTATTAATAAATTTTATGCCCTCATAATTAATTATACAAGTTTGAATGTATATTATAATTTATACCCAATACTCATCCTAAGTGGGTAAATACATTTTTTTTAATCCCCCCCGAAAGGCCCAAAGTGTAACTCTTGTGAGTTTGTAAATCTAGAATCTTTTGAGGAGTAATAATTTTGCACCCTTACCCGCCTACTCTTAGTCATAACTAGAAAATATGGACTATGTGTCCTTGTCTCCGCGACATAAATATCTTCCTTATATGCAATATGGACTCTGCATCCTTGTCTCTGCAACATAATTACCTTCCTTATATGCAATATAGACATTGCATCCTTGTCTTTGTGACATAAATACCTTTCTTATATTTTTTCATTAAAAACTCCATGTATTTGTTAAGACATGGTAGTGAGTCCGCAATCATATGTTGGTTAGTTGGCAAGGTCTGACCTTGTAGCCTACACATACATAACCACTCACTTACAAGTAATTAATGTGTTAGTTTAATCATACATTCACGTCCTCGGGTCATTTTTCATAAGTACTTTGCTCCCCTGCAAGGGTTGGTTTATTGGGTCACAACATTAGTAATTTAATTTACATGGTTACAATTGTCCAAAATCAAATGTACAAGGAAAACAAAACACCAAGTCACAATCCACAAAGTAAACCATCCACAATCAATCATAGCACATCATTTTACCCCGAAACTTATTATTCATCACAAAATCCATGTATATCGTTAACATTATATAAAAATATAGAAGAGACAATCATTAATATTTCAAAAGATTTATATAAGACTCCTCCTTATCCAAAGCATATATCATCCTACATCCAACAAAACAAAGAAAAAATGACCCTGAAGTTGGTTCTAAATAAGAATGGAAAGTTCATCCAAGAGGGGCATTAGAGTACATATCCCATAAATTGTTGACCTTCTTGTTGAAAGAAGAGGAAATGATTGTCGAAAAATAATCGGTATCTTAATGAGAACATATCACTCATAGTATTAATCATCCAACCCATGCTAATAAACTTAAATTAGTAGATCCACGGGCTAGATGGATGTTTTGACGATAATTTGTGCCTTCGAGATAAAAGCTAGTATTCACTATGTATTCATGTAGATTATTAAATTTGATTCTTTTGTTGAATCATGATAAGAACACTCTTTATATTTATTTACCCTTCATGTGAAATGTTTTGAAGTGATTATCATTTTCATGATGTTATGATAACATGTGGGTCCATCTATTATGTTGATGCAATGTTATATCTTTGATAAAGATATGCTGAGGTTATATTTTTTATCATAGTATATCATGATGTGATGACATGATGTAATTGCATGTAATTATTTTATGATATGATGTTTTATGATGACATGCAGGAGCATGTGGTGATGACAATGATGTTTTATTCTCATGATGACAGGTGAGAGTTAGCATGCAGATTCTTTCTTTGAGATGTTGACATTATGACTAATGTATTGGTTGCATGTTGTGAGGTGGTGATTATCAGGAATTCCACCAGTGGCAATGAGATTCGGTTTATTTGATGATCTTGTGGGAGCCCATAACCACGAAGGAGAATATTACAAGTAACACATTATGGGTTGGGGACAACTCAGTCAACTACTTATGCTAGTAAATCTTGTGTCTTTTATTGGATTTGTGATGTGGGATTGGAATTTGATGCCTAGGGTTGTACCTGGTAGTTTTGGAGGGATTCTAGCTCAACCCTTAAAGATGCATGGTGTACGTGAGTATTGATCCAGATGTCTGTTTGGGTAGATGAGGTATCAATCCTTGGGGATTTTGATAGACCAATTGGCTTTAAGCCTAGTTTAGAAAGTCAGGAATGACTACTAGAGAGTACTCGCGCTTCCCCAGTGTTGTGATGTGGACTTATACTAGTTGAGAAAAGGGTGTTGTGGAAGATACATGAGCTAATAGAGGGTGTTATGGAGGATATGGTGAGTTAATTAAAAACCTATAAGTAACATAATTGAAGTTAACTTCAAGATGAAACTCCTTGAAATGGGGGACTATTTCATGCCCCATATTATTATTATTATTATTGTTCAATTAAATAAATAATAATAATAATAAGGAAGTGCAATCATTATCCTAGAGGGATCATCCCCATATTAATTTTTTTTTGTTTGCTAGTTTGTATGTGACCTGCGGGACTAGCCTATGGCTAGAGAAACCACGACTCAGGGGCATCTAAGTCATCAAAATCACCTGGGGATTGCACCTGGCTTGAGCCACACCAACCCTTAACATGACTGGATTTTTTGTCCCCGCATGTTTCAAACCGGTGACTTAACATCAAAGAATGATTTTACACCACACTTTGTCACTGACTGTCCTACACCTTAGGGACAGATCATCCTCATATTATTATTAGATTACATTAATAAATTATTATTATTATTATTATTATTATCATAAGTGGATCATCCACATCTTATTATTATTAAATGAATAAATAATTGAATAAATAAATAATAAGGAAGTATAATAAGTACTTAAAAATAAATAATTGGGTAATAAAAGAAAATGGTAAAATAAGTAACAACAATCTATGAAAAATCCTTAAAAATATAATAAAGAATTCAAGTGGATCCTAGAGATCGAGTTCTTGGATTCTATATAAGGAGGAGAAAGAAGGATAAAAGCATATCTCTCTTTTGGTTGAGCTATAGAGACGACAAGGCTAAAGAATCATTGGCATATTTGTGATTGAGGGATCGTGGATGACTTGTTGCTCAGAATTAAAGTAGCAAGGTATACGGTTGGGTGGGGAGTTATCCCCCATTTTGTTATCATGTTTTCCATATCAAAGATAAAGGTAGCACTACACTCTCAAAGTCACCAAACTTACATGTATGTTGGTTTCTTCATCACACGTAAGTACCTCACTGTTTCTCTTGTAAGTTAAGTAATTTTATTAAAGTTTTCCCTTGTTGGACAACAATGTTTATGTCACTTGATAATTTTCATTGAATCGTTTTTGTTTTTATATTTGTTAATTGGATGGGGTCATTACATGACACGTGACATTTTCGACTCAGTATGAGGGAGTTCTGTAATTTCTTCCATGTTCAACATGGATTTGATGCATGNATATTGAGTCTTAAAGAGGGTATATATATAAAGAAATAACTTAGATTCATCTTAACTCTTGATTGATCATTGCGAAGAGGGATAAGTTTCTTTAGCTGAAAAAAAAAATAGATTGAAAAAACTTGAGAAAAGGTTTGCATCTCGAGGGATTTGATTCCTCTTGATATATAATAGATACATAGTTAAAATAAATATTTGTTTTGTTTTTAGGATAAGTTGTATCTATTTACTAAAAAATTCATCCATAAAGAACCTTGTGTAATAGTCCTAATGGGAATGAAGAAACTCAATGTACTTTTCCATTCAATCATTAACTAAAGTACAAAAGAAAAAGTAGTCTATGGCCATATATATATATATATATATATATAGTCATGTTTATTCAACATCTTAAAAATATCATCCAATAAACTTAAGTTGTGGAGTGTCAATACAATTTTGGCTATGCTTATAAGAAAAGTTATGTTTGTTCAACTTACAATGAACATCATAGACGAAGACATATATCCCAGAAGGTGATGCATGTTAAAAACCAACTCTACAACATCAAACATAATTAACCTCCAAGACAAATAGAGAAATAGTTTTTCCAAAAAAACTCATAAAACAACTTAAACCTTTCCAAACAATAATCTCTTAAAAAAACACAATATTAAATAACCTTACCCAACACAAACAATAAGAATAATGTATTTCCTCCTAAGAGTTCACAAGTTCAAATCCAAAGGGGGTAGGGTATGTATATCTCTATAGACTTTACCAGTCAAATAGTTGAGTGGAAGAGGTTCCTTGTCCCACAAACAAGAGATCTCATACACCAATTTGGATGACCTTAAAAATAGATTATTATTATTATTATATGAAGTTGAGTGGAAGTGGTTCCTTGTCCCACAAACAAAGGGATCCCATTAACTTTAAAAATAAATTATTATTATTATTATTATATGTTTAAAATAACTCCCACATATAATATAATTATAAATTTCTCAAAATATTATTTAATATATTGTAAATATTCTTACAATAACCATAATCACATTGGCATGGAATTTTTTATTAAAGTATCCTTGAAAATCGCTTTTACATGCAATCATTTTCCCCTTTTGACATGGATAAGTAAACATATGTACATATCTTAACATTGGTATTAACACACATGTTTGTGTTTGGTTGGATGTATTATTTCACTTTATATATATATATATATATATATATCTTAACATTGGTATTAACGTACATGTTTGGTTGGATGTATCATTTCACTTTATTATATATATAAAACATTATGTACATATCTTAATATCAGTATTAACACACATGTTTGGTTGGATGTATTATTAGTCCCTGTCGTAGGTGTAGAGGAACTATAGCGGTTGATAAATCGTTCACCTGGTATTAGATTGTGCATTGACCAGAAATATTTCCATATTGTCTATTGTTGGAACAAGGGAAGTGAAGACATTGATTTTAATATAATAAAAAGTATCATGTTTGTCAAGATATTATTAGACAAAGGATTGGAGGTGTTATTGCAGCCTTCGATATTCCCAATGTTAAATATCTTGACCTGTCCAAAGTATTTGGTAGTATATGGTCTTTTTGAATTATATATTTTATTATGCATTGGTCGAAGGTGGATTAATGCTAGCATTAGTTCGAATGTCTCCCTTAGCATTTTCTGCTGAGTAGAATACATTTTATACCATATTATTATATCTGATTTTTTCTTTATTGTTGCGTGCTTCGAGAGAACAAGCTTGCCACGCTGCATATTTTCTTAAATGCTTGCACAGGCCTATGCCCTTCGACGGTCATGACAATATTAACTATTTACCTAACAGCTCTGGTAGTGTTAAATGATTATTGTACATATAGGTTGCAATACAGTTTCGTTCATGGTCGACATCAGTGCTCGAGTGTTCGATCCTTGTTCGGTGCTTCGTTCCATGGTTCTGGTTCTTGTTTGATTCAACTTTGAAAAGTTGTGGTCTTGCAATTGCAGTTCAAGCTCTTCATGGTTGTTCACTGGTTTGTTGTTTTTCAACTTTGCAAGCTGTTGGACCTGTTGTTGCGGTTTGCATTTTTTGGGCCTGAGCTCTTGTCGTCCTTTGTTGACAGGTAAGTTTCCCTGTTATTGATGTTTTTCAATGGTGGCAGTCCCACCATATTTGTCTGTGCTCTTAGCTTTTGTTCCTAGAAAGCATGCACCTTTCAATGCAGAGGGCTTTACGAAAAGTAGTTGGGAGCCATCAGAAGAGGGAACCATCGGGCGGGGTCTGTACATAGGGTATGCTTTCATTCTGTGGGTGGGAACACTGCGTCTACATGTTCTATTTCTGCTAAGTAAAGTTATTGTTTTATTTATTTCTCTATTTTCTTCTCATCTGCTGTGGGGACTAGGGGGGATTGAAGTTGAGAAGAAGAAGGTTCAAAGATACATACGGGAATTGGTGCCCTGCTTTGTTGTTTTTTTCTATTTTGCTACCTTTTATTTTTTTCTCCTGCTTTTCTTTGTTTTCATAGAAAGTGAAACTATGTAGCAAATAACTTCAAAGTGAAAGTTGAAGAGATGAACGAGGTAATAGATGTTGATTCGTACGAAATAGCCGCACAGTCCATTGTACATGACAACATTGACGTGGTTTTGCATAGCAATGCACTTTTTAGCTTGGATGCATTCTCGTATACTGTTGGGGATTTCCTTTTTGATACATTCCAGGTTCTATTGCATTTCCGCTATTCATCGACTGAGTTGCGCAATGGATTGATAGATTATTTCTTGACCTATTTTAAAAATGGCGATGTCGAGGCTTTGTAGTCCTATGAATATGAACTGGAATCTAATTTTCTTCGGCAGTTGCATGAAATACAAGATGTCACTACGTATTTTTCAAAAATGTGGTTGTCTGCATCTCTAGTTTTGCCTTCGCATGAGAGGGGACTTTGGGGAGATACATTTTGTATATGATGGCTGTCTAACTGGCTGAATATATCAGTTGCCATTTGGTCATTTACAAGAAAAACAAGATATCTTCTATTCAATAAAACCGCATCTGACAATCCATATTGCATCTTGTTCCATGATGTGAATGCCCTCACTCGCCATTATGAACCACTAGTGTACATAAAAATGCCCATATGCAATATAGAAGGTTCTCGTATCTACTTGTCTGTTATTTGCAAAGACCTTCAATCGCAATGCAAAGGGATTTTGCATGGCATAGATTGCCATGGTTTACAGCTGGCAACAAATGTTGTGTCTAGCTGTGGAGATAGTTTGTTCAATGCAATTTGTTGTTTGGTACCAGCAGAATTCGATGTTCATTCGTTGCGACTTTACACTGTACAGTCCTTTTGAAATGCAATTATAGGCGGCATCCAACAGGCTTTTAGGTGCTTGCATCAGCACCTTTGCCCATATCTCGAAGAAAATACGCTGGCAGTTGGAAGTTGGCAGGAATACCTTGTGAACATGGCACTTCCATATGAAAAAGGGCATATGGAGGGTTGCAGATTCTATTTGAAATGGATGTCTATCATATTCAGGGTTAATATCCAGGTGTGGTTTCCCTTGCCAGATGCCACTGTCCATTCCTGGGTTATTGATTCAAATTGCGATCGAACAATTGACATCCTTTCGTTGAAAATAGATAGAACACATATCCATTATGAACCTTTTCTTGCACATATCGATAGTTCAAGGTTGACTATCCATGCCACCCAAACAACATCGAATTTGCATACATGTGGAATGCTTTTTTTTGAAAATGAAAGTCCTCCCAGTTGCGATATGGGCAGACAGGGCTTGAACAAAAAAAACATGCATAAAATTCATGACAGTTGTGATGAGGCCATAGATGGCTTAGACAAAAAACGTAGAGTAAGTTCTCACAATTTGAAAAAAATTATTCATCAAATTCGCCCGACTTCTGATAAGGTCATAGAGACCTTGAACAAAAAACATAAAGTAGTTTCTCATAAACTGGGTGAAAGTGAAATCTATCCCATTTGCCACCAACTCATCCTTCCCTTGGGAAAGAAATGTAGACTAAGTTACCACAACTTGAAAAAGGTCATGCGCGAGAGAAAAAAATGTATTGCTACACTTTCTTTTAGAAAGAAACTCACATATGACAATGTAAAGAAATTTGTTCATGCAGAACAAAGCATAAACAAGTGTGATTGCATATCCGAGAATGTTGATGCAACTGTACGACTTCGTGATCTACAAGCAACACCATGCAATAGTAGCAATGAAAACCAGGAAACAATTTCTACAAATACTTCCCTGCGAAAGAAAAATGCAAGACAGAACTACATGAAACAAATTAAAGACACTCCTTCCATTTCATGTGCAATTTGTGAACAATTGAATTTTTCAAAAAATAGTAAGTCTTTCACACCTGATTTGCAAGMAGAATACCTCTACTTGACATCCTAGGATAAACCATTTTCCAGTGCGAAAGTTTGTCTTACATGAAAACGATCTCTTGAAAATGGAAAACTGCCACAGTTTGCAACCCCTGACCGAATAAGATGTAATACARCACTAGCAGATGTAAGTGCACTTACGAAACTTGAGGAGAGACTTGTGTCTCTACAAATTACATTTGCCCAAATCAAACCTTGGGGCTATAAACGACCCCATATGGGCTTAACAGGATCAATTATTAATGTGCCTGTTCAGCTAGATGTTGTGCAAAAAGCGTTGCCACAATCTATTAACAATACAATTACAATCGTTGTGGCTCTGAAAAGATGCTTGCGATACAAAAATGCCTATCAGATAGGCAAAGTGTGTGTGCATGCTGTTATGAAAGCATTAAAGGAATTAAATTTCAGAGCCCTATACAAAGCAGAGAACATTTGTATAAATGCCAACTGGAACAGTGTTCTCGCAGAAGAACATGGAAACTCTGCAGATACTCTTGAAAATCCTAGTGATTTTGATGCAAGTGATGAATCGGACAATGAAACAACTGCTGAAACATTGGTGCATGGATTCACTGATTCACAGTGCATTCGTGACTTGCAAGACAAAATTGTTGAAATTGCACCTGCCGAGGGGCAGCTTCCACTTGGAATATTCAAGGACAAATTCGTTGAAGAAATGAACTTTCCAACACTCATCTATGGAGATCCACGTGGCACTGATATTATAGAATGATTCAGTTATCATAAAATAGTTCGATGGGAGCTGCTACATTCAAGCGTTTTCTTCTCCTGTCACATAACAAATTTGTTTTTCAAGACAATGCGTGTAATAGTCGAGCAAGTTATGTCCTGCATGTGGGTCCAAATAAGAAAAGGCCAGTTACAAGGAAGAAAGTTGTTCGCAAAGGATGTGAAGTACAAAGTTAACCTAGAAAAAATTCTGAAATCTGATATTGGATACATAGATTTCAAAAACATCTGCACCTCTCCTGACTATTTGCAACAAAACAAAAAAAATATTTTTGTAATGATCCGGTAATTAGGCGTGCCAACATTTTTCGTCACATTTACAAGTGCAGAGAACTATTGGGATCCATTGGTGGCTACGGTATCTGACCTGCATAAGAACAGGAAACGTAAAAAAGAAACTGATACATTGGAAAAT
>SNQJ01S0026278.1:29463-42057 GCA_010110895.2 Picea sitchensis | reverse complement strand
GGATTTGAATGTTGAAAACTTCATTTTCTAATTTGCTTAGATCAATTGAAAGTTTTCACAGAGTTTCATCGATGTCTACATTCTTTACCGAATACCGGACTAGCCAGTTGTGCACCTCTTGTTCATGATATTCAATAATGCTGTAAAAATTTTCTAAAGACAAGGCTTTCAAATTATCAACTTGTTTATCGAAAGCTTGCTTGGTTGACGCTAGAGAGTTGAGGATTAAGCTGGGGTCCTGGAAGCCGTTTGTGTTTCCTGCTAAGTCTATTTGGTGAGCTTTGTCAATAATGTTTCTTTCTTTGATATTGCTTGCTCACATGACTGGACGATGGCATACATATTTTTCACTTTCTCTTTCCAACATCCTTCTAGTTGAGTGAGCCATTTATTGGAAGGGAGATCATGTTGTCTTCTTCTGGTCTCTGCCATGTTGTTGAGATGAAAGATAAAAGGGATGACCGTGTGCACATAGAAACTTTCTTCATTTTTTAAATCCGTCTGCAAAAGTAGGAGCAAGTTATGTGCGCTACTTGTAATGTCCCCAAGGCCGAGCCCTATTGTAAATCATGTCTATGAAGTATAAAACTTGTTTATGAACTGTAATTCAAGTTTATAAGGCTGGTGATCCAAGTTATATAAGCTAGTGGGCTTATGTGTTATTAGGCCAGGGAGCCTAAGTGTTGAAGGCAAGGAGCCTAATTTTTGTACATGTAATTATGCACAGTATTAATACAAAACATCTCTGCGTGTGGACCAACCACGATGAATGAGTGATGGGCGACTAAGCTTCCACAAAACCTGGGTAAGGGATTGGGGGCTGGAAGGTTGGAAAGAGAGGCGAAGTGTGGAGCCTAGGGGCTTAAGTCCTTGGAAATAATATTTTAATATTATCCCAAAAGCCATGTGAAATCTATGTTTTGTCCTAAGTTCCCGGGGAGGGATGCATGCAGCTTCATGAGCGACAAGTGTCGACCCAGGCGCATGCGATTTAACGCAGGAAATGAGCCGTGTTGGGGGTTCTCTTTCGATTTCGTCGACTGCTGCATAGAAGTGGGGTGGGCATTCCTCCAACCATCACCGGAATCTGAGGTTCGAACTTCCAATTCCTCCATCCTCCATCTGTACACGTTTGGCCTTTGTGATTGAACCTCTGTACACCTTACGCATCTTTGAAACTAGAGAGGTGAGTTTGTTCCTTATTGCTGGTTGGGAGAACTGAATGTTCTGTAATTGTTGAGCCGTGCATCCTGTGTTGCTTGCCAGAAAGCTTAACACATCCTGTAATCGCAAAGCCACACTATGCTTTAGCGTTGATCGTTTCCGTTGGGTGTCCATACCCATTTTCCCAATTGACTGTTGTGGCCACACAGTGCTGGACTGCGTGTGGCTTGGTGGCCAATGTGAGGGAGGTGATTTTTGTTGAAGAGGCAGGTTACCCAGTCTGTGAGCGACTCTCTCCAGGTGAGAGAGTGTGCGGAGGAAGTGAGAACTCCTGGAAGGAGTCCTGTAGCTTCCACAGAGCTCGGAGACTTCCGGTCTAGTCTGTTGCTGAAGCCAAGGGAAGGGAGGTTAACAACTGATGGATTGTCTTGGTGATAGTGAAGGTGTATACTCCTGGGGTGGGATAGACATGTGGGGAATGAGAGTCTATGGGAAGTGGGCATAAGTGGCTCCTCGGAGAGAATCCTTCTCCTGTGACTGTGTGTCTTCCTGTATTCCCTGCCTAGCCTAGGAGTCCCTACTTGGTGGAGCTTAATCCCAGCTCGATGGTGACCTACTGCTGAGAGTGATGAGCAGCGCGGTCTAAGGTTGGGAGGTTCGTGGGAGGTCTACACGCAGTTGGTAAATTACATCCAGTCTAAAAGATAAGTATATACATGCGTATAATTTCAATTAAATATCCGTATCTATGATTCTAGCAATGTTTACCTGTATTCCGCTGTATTCATGAATTATTGTTAATGCTGTGGATTATGTATGCTAACGGTATTAATGTGCTTACGTTGTGTTTAATTGTTATTAAGTAATTTTATTTCATAAGAATGCATAATATGTTATAGTAGTGTTTTTCCACGTAGTAATGTTGGCCCGACCATGGCGTTGATGGTCGGGGACGTTACAGTATGGTATCAGAGCCTAGTTTCAATGTTGAGCCTGGATGGGCCGGATAAGTGGTCTTTGGACCGAGGTTTTGAGAAGAAATTGTGTCTGGAGGACTAATTTCAGACCTCAAAATGTTTCTAAGTGTCAACGGGCTACTTGACCATGTTACAAAGCTCAGGAGGTGTAGCGGTATTATAAAATTGCAGCTGGTGTGGTATATGGCCACAGGGAGAGAGAGAACTCCACACTAGAGGTGTTGGAACCATAGAATCTGTTCTGGAGGAAAGGAGAACCCTCACAACCGTCAAATCTAGAGAACGTGCACAAAGTTTAAAACCCTTTGGAGTTGCACAGGAGTGTGGAAATCGCGATACGTGAAATCCCGAATTCGTCAGGACCGTCCATCAGAAAGGACGCGTGGAGAGCGATCAACCTTTTGCTGACTCGTGACTTGGAATGGTCTAAGGGTGAGTTCGTGAGAATTCATGAAACGCGAATTCATGATTGGATCACAACCGTTGATCTAAGAGAGATGTGGACCGTTAATTGTCCAGGAAGAAATCGACATTTCGGGAATAGGGAGGACGAAGGTGGGAAATCTTTCGACCTCGTGACACACGAAATCTCGATATGCGAAATGCTGATGAGATCTAAGTCTTCAGATCGTGGGGAATCAGGACCATTGGATCAAGTAGATGAAAGTTCAGAAGGAGGGTACCAAGTCATTGGCCAGAAGTCCTTGAGAAGCAGAGTTGGATGGTCATAATTCTCTGTGAAGAACTCGCGAAATCGTGAGGACCGTAAGATAGCCAAAACTTGCAAGGTGGTTAGTGGATGGAGAAACTCGCCACCCTAAGATTTAGAATAAATGTGGGTCATTGATCATGGTTGGTTTGAACCATTGGATCATTTCGTGAATTCAGGGATCGTGAACTTGGAGCGTAGGCCAAATTCTTGGTCACTCCAAGTCCCGAATCGTGAAAGAGATTAACAATGGTAGAATCGGATGGTGGAGCACTTCCAGGAAGAAGTGCCGAAATCCCGTGAGCCGTTGGATCTAGCCAACTAGTGAGGAAGTTAGGGCTGAAGAGCTTTGAGAGGTGTAAGATTAGGAGAGATACGAACCGTCGAATCAGGGGAGGCTCACATCCGTTGATCTCATACATGAATTCCCATATCGGAATTCAGGGATTGAAGTGACAAGAGATTTGGAGTCGCTGCATCATGAACTCCCAACTCACGAAACTTCGAAAAGATCTGGACTGTTAGATCCAAATCATCTAGGATCGTTGGATCTCATACAAGAACTCATGTATTGGAATTCGAGGATTGAAGTGACAAGAGATTTGGAGTCACTGGATCGTGAACTCCCAGTTCACGAAACTCTGAAAAGATTTGGACCATTGGATCCAAATCATCGAGGATCGTTGGACCTCGTACAAGAACTCGTGTATTGGAGTTCGGAGAATGGAGTGACCAGTGGTTTGGGTCACTACATTTCGAACTCCCGGTTATCGAAAACCCGAAACTCAAAGTTCTGAAGTCCCGAAATCTTCGAAGATGGAAGAACCGTAGCAGATTTTAACCATTGGATGTTGGGTAAATGTGGACCGTCGATCCACCCGATTTACGTGAATTCGGTAAATCGAAACTCCAAGAGATAGATGTGCGTACCTTAAACTCTTCGAAGGTCAAAAGCCCGAGTAGCACCTAGTAGTCTAGCATTTGGTCACGACCTTTGGTTACGAGGGTAGGGGCTAAGAAAGAGGGAGCTATCACCCGAAAATTACAGAGCCGAGTAGAACTCGGAAAATTTGTGAAGTTGAAGTGCTTTCTTAAATTAGAATGGTTTTGAATGTGTGGAATTTGCTAAGAATGATGATCTGACAAATCCCTGTTGTCTGCACGTGTGTTTGTAGAAGCTTAGAAAGTGCCAGAACTGAATAGGGTTGTCGTAGAGAGCAGAGAATGGAAGAGGTGCGGATTGCCTCCAATTTAGAGAACGAAAGAGAAGGAAGGAATGTCAACTTGGGAGTCGAAGGATCAAACTCTAATGGGTAAGGAAAAGAGATGGATAAGGAAGGAAATATGATGAAAATCATTGAAAGATTACAGAAAGATGCCCAGGCTCGCTGAGCTGATAAGCGAACGCTCATTAAAGTTAGGGATAAGCAGGGTGAATTCAACTTAAGGATGTTGAAGAGTCTGGAAAGAATAGAAAAGAAATTGGAAAATGAGAGTGACTCAAGCAAGATAGAGAGTCCCAGGACATCTAAGAGAGAAAGAAGATCAAGGAGTGTCAACAGACATCGTTGTCGCTCCCCAAAGCATTCAAGTAGAGAAACACACAGTAGTTCAAGCCCATCTCCTACCAGAAAGCACAGGAGATCTGGGATGGATGAATTGAAAGGGGAAATGAACAAGATCAAGCCTCCAACGTTCGATGGAGAACATAAGAAGGAGGAAGATGCCAAAACTTGGTTTCTTGGTATGAGAAAATACTTTCAACTGCAGAATTATTCCTCTCATGCAGAGGGCAGGATTGCCATGTATCAATTGAAGGGAAAGGCATCCATGTGGTGGGATCAACTTGTGCAGGTGCAACACATCAGGGAAATGGACATCACATGGAAATAATTCAAGAGCTATTTCAAGAAGAAATACTTAACTAAAATATATTATGACAGAAAGATGAAAGATTTATTTGAACTCAAGCTGGACAACCAGACCATTGATGAGTATGAACGAAAGTTTTTGGAATTACTGAAGTATGTTCCGTTCATCAAAGATGAGTCTGTCAAGATTCAGAGGTACCTGAGTGGATTACCGCCTCCTATTGGGGATAAGATTCAGTATGATGACCCAAAGACTATGGAAGAAACGATAAGAATATCGAAGTGCTTATTTGAACAACAAAGAGAAAATCCTACCTTTCGGAAGGCTTGGGATGACCAGAAAAAGTTCAAGAATGAACAGAGGCAGAAGGGAAATAAACCACCCTTTTTCAGAAATAGTCCTCAAGGATAGCCGTCTCTTAGAGAGCCCAAAAAGGTTGAAGTGAGTGGGCAAATGTCAAGGCTGCCACCTATGGAATGTTGGGGTTGTAAAGAAAACCATAGGTACAGGGATTGCCCCCACAGAAATGATAAAGTAAGAGTTCTCCACAATGTTCAGTAGGCTGAAATAGTGGAGAACATGGGCAATAGAATTCCAAGGATCTATGCAGCCCTGGACAACAAGCAAGCTGAGTATTAGTCGCACATGATTGAAGTAGAAGGTATGATAAAAAAACCAACCATTTACTATTTTAGTTGATTCAGGGGCTAGCCATAGTTATATAGACCCTAGAGTGGTAGAAAGTTTGCATTTGATAAGAAGCAAATATGAAAAGTCTTGGTTAGTGCAACTAGCTACAGGAACCAAGAGGAAAGTCATGGAGTTAGTCAAGTTCTGTCCTGCAGACATGAATGGACTGAGCACGAAGGACGATTTGAACATTCTTCCATTAGGCTCTTATGACTGTCTAATTGGGATGGATTGGTTGGACCAACACCATGCCATCTTGGACTGTCGAAACAAGGCATTCACTTTCTTAGATGAAGAAGGGAATCATAGAGCCGTCCAAAGAATTCCTAGAGCCGTTACTATTAGAGAAATCTCAGCAATGCAGCTGAAGAAGTGCTACAGAAAAGGATGTCAATTATTTGCAGCCCATGTGGGGGAAATGCCTAAGGATAAGGTGTCAAGTATTGAGGATCATGAGGTACTTAAAGAGTTTGAAGATGTATTCCAGGAAGTACCTAGACTACCTCCGAAAAGAGATATCGATTTCTCCGTGAACTTGATGCCTGGAGCAACTCCAGTGTCAAAGGCTCTGTACAGGATGAGTGTGCCAGAATTGAAAGAGTTGCAGCTGCAACTTGAAGAAATTCTGAAGAAGTGGTATATACGTCCAAGCAAGTTGCCTTGGGGTTCCCCAGTCCTATTCGTAAAGAAGAAGGACGAAAAACTGAGATTGTGCATCAATTTTAGGCAATTGAACAAAGTAACGGTGAAGAACAAGTATCATCTGCCGAGGATTGATGATCTCTTCGATCAGTTGAAGGATGCAAAGATATTTTCGAAAATAGATCTAATATTTGGATATCACCAAGTAAGAATAAAAGATGAAGACATCAACAAGACCTCCTTTAGAACAAGGTATGGTCATTACGAGTTCACAGTGGTGTTGTTTGGATTGTCAAATGCACCTGCTGCTTTTATGAGCTTGATGAATGGAGTATTCAGGGACTATCTAGACAAGTTTGTCTTCGTCTTCCTGGATGACATTCTGGTGTATTCCAGGACCGAAGAAGAACATGAACAACATCTGAGGATGGTGTTGCAGGTGCTAAGAGAGCACCAACTATATGCCAAGCTGAGCAAGTGCTCGTTTTATCAAGAGAGGATCCATTACTTGGGACATATTATCTTGAAGGATGGGATAGCGGTAGACCCTGAGAAGATTGAAGCCATTAGAGAATGGTCAGTGCCAAGGAACATAATGGAAGTTAGATACTTCATGGGATTGGCTAGTTATTACATAAGGTTCATCACAGGGTTTTCCAAGATAGCTTGCCCTATCACTTCCTTGCAAAGAAAGGGGAAGCAGTTTCACTGGACAGAGGGATGTGAGGAAAGTTTCCAGCGATTGAAGCAGATGTTAACCAGTGCAATCCTGAGGATTGCAGATCCAAATGTAGATTTCATAGTATGCACTGATGCATGCAAAGAAGGACTGGGAGGGGTCCTCAGTCAGAATAGATTCGTAATCTTTTATGAGTCCAGGAAATTAAAAGAGCACGAGAAGAACTATGCAACCCATGACTTGGAGTTGGTAGCCATAGTTCATGCTTTAAAGAAATGGAGGCATTACCTCATGGGAAGGAGGTTTGAAATCAGAACAGACCATACCGATCTGAAATATTTGTTTGATCAACCAACCTTAAACGCTAGACAAAGTAGGTGGCTGGAATTTCTGTGTGAGTACGATTTTGAGATCAAGCATATCAAAGAAAAGGAGAATAAAGTGGCTGATGCACTCAGTAAGAGGGTGCATGAATTACATGCTACAACCATTAGCATGTATCAGAATGATATTAAAAGCAGAATTCTGGAGGCTGCAAATGCAGATATACAATACAGAGAATTGGTAGCCAAGCTACAGTAGGGTAAGATGCCACAGAAGATGGAAATTTATAAATTGGAAATAGATGGAATACTGTTGTACAAGAACATAATTTTTGTACCCAATGTCCAGTGCTTGAAACAGATGATTTTGCAGGAGATGCATAATGTGCCTTATGCAGGGCACCCTAGATATCAAAAAATAGTAGTAGCGGTCAAGAGCCACTCCTTTTGGCTAGGTATGAAGAGAGAGATCGTTGAATACATCGCTAGATGTATGGAGTGCCAGAAAGTTAAAGATGAGCATAGGCACCCAACAGGGTTGCTGCAACCTTTACCCATTCCCGAGTGGAAGTGGGAAGTAGTAACGATGGATTTTATTACAGGATTTCCCCGAACAGGCAAGCTACATGATTCAATCATGGTGGTGATGGACAAGCATACAAAATCTGCCCATTTTACTCCACTGGAAACTACTCACAAGGCAACAGATGTTGCTGATATTTTCATAAAGGAAGTGGCACGATTTCACGAAATTCCTAAAACGATTGTGTCTGATAGAGACCTGAAATTTACCTCAAATTTCTGGAAAGGATTGTTCAAAGGATTCGGAATGAATCATAACTTTATTACAACTTATCATCCTGAGTCTGATGGACAGACAGAGAGGGTGAATAGAGTAATAGAAGACATACTGAGAATGTATGTGATGGACAAACCATCAAGATGGGAAGACTGCCTACACTTGGTAGAATTCGCCTACAACAATGGGTATCATGCATTGTTGAAGATGAGCCCATTTGAAGCACTTTATGGAAGAAAGTGCAATACTCCAATGAGCTGGGATAATCCAACTGATAGAACAATAGTTGGGCCAGAGTTGCTCAAGGAGATGGAGGACCAAATGATAAAAATTAAGTAGAATTTGAAAGCTGCCTAGGACAGGCAGAAAAGTTATGCTGATAAGAACAGAACCCACAGAGAGTTCAAAGTGGGTGATCATGTTTTCCTGAAAGTGAAAGCTAACAGGAGTTCCCTGAAGCTGGGAAGTTGCGCCAAGTTGGCAGCCAGATTTTGTGGGCCATTTGAAATCCTGGAAAGGATAGGGCCAGTTGCATATATGCTTGCATTACCTACATCCATGACTCTACATAATGTGTTTCATGTTTCATTTATTAAAAAGTATATGCCTGATGCTAATCATGTAATTGATTGGAATGTGATCCAGGTGGAGCAAGAAGGTGTCCTGCAAGTGCATCATGTGCGCATATTGGACAAGAAAAACAAACAGCTCTGAAATCGAGCGATAGGGCTTGTAAAGGTCTAGTGGACCTGGTATGGTCCTGACAACGCGACATGGGAGCATGAAGATGTTATGCAGGCAGAGTACCCGCATCTTTTTGAAAATTTTGAAAAACTTGTCGATGCAGTGTAAAGTTGAACTAAGGATAGTGAAAAAATAAGGGGAGGGGATTGTAATGTCCCCAAGGCCAAGCCCTGTTGTAAATAATGTCTATGAAGTATAAATATTGTTTATGAACTGTAATTCAAGTTTATAAGGCTGGTGAGCCAAGTTAGATAAGCTAGTGGGCTTATGTATTATTAGGTCAGGGAGCCTAAGTGTTGAAGGCCAGGAGCCTGATTTTTGTACATGTAATTATGCAAAGTATTAATACAAAACATCTCTGTGTGTGGACCGAACACGATGAATGAGTGATGGGGGACTAAGCTTCCACAAAACCTGGGTAAGGGTTTGGGGGCTGGAAGGTTGGAAAGAGAGGCAAAGTGTGGAGCCTAGGGGCTTAAGTCCTTGGGAATAATATTTTAATATTATCCCAAAAGACATGTGAATCTATGTTTTTTCCTAAGTTCCCGGGGAGGGATGCATGCAGCTTCATGGGCGACATGTGTCGACCCAGGCGCATGTGATTTAACGCAGGAAATGAGCCGTGTTGGGGGTTCTCTTTCGATTCTGTCGACTGTTGCGTAGGAGTGGGGTGGGCATTCCTTCAAACATCACCAAAATCCGGGGTTCGACCTTCCAATTCCTCCATCCTCCATATGTACGCATTTGGCCTCTGTGATTGAACCTCTGTACACCTTACACATCTCTGAAACCAGAGAGGTGAGTCTGTTCCTTATTGGTGGTTGGGAGAAATGAATGTTCCATAATTGTTGAGCCATGCATCTTGTGTTGCTTTCCGGAAAGCTTAACGCATCCTGTAACCGCAGAGCTGCACTATGCTTTAGCACTGATCATTTTCGTTTCGGGTGTCCATACTCATTTTCCCAATTGACTGTTGTGGCCACGTAGTGATGGACTGCGTGTGGCTTGTTGGCCAGTGTGGGGGAGGTGATTGTTGTTGAAGAGGCAGGTTACCCAGTCTGTGAGCGAATGTCTCTAGGTGAGAGAGTGTGCGGAGGAAGTGAGAACTCTTGGAAGGAGTCCTATAGCTTCCACAGAGCTCGGAGACTTCCGGTTCGGTCTGTTGCTAAAGCCAAGGGAAGGGAGGTTAGCAGTCGATGGACTGTCTTGGTGACAGTGAAGGTGTATACTCTTGGGGTGGGAAATACATGTGGGGAATGAGAGTCTGTGGGCAGTGGGCATAAGTGGCTCCTCGGAGAGAATCCTTCTCCTGTGACTGTGTGCTTTCCTGTATTCCCTGCCTAGCCTAGGAGTCCCTACCCAGTGGAGCTTAGTCCCAGCTCGGGGGTGACCTACTACTGAGAGTGATGAGCAACACAGTCTAAGGCTGGGAGGTTCGTGGGAGGTCTACACGCAGTTGGTGAATTACATCCAATCTAAAAGATAAGTATATACATGCGTATAATTTCAATTAAATATGCATATCTGTGATTCTAGCAATGTTTACATGTATTCCGCTGTATTCGTGAATTATTGTTAATGTCGTGGATTATGTATGCTAACGGTATTAATGTGCTTATGCTGTGTTTAACTGTTATTAAGTAATTGTATTTCATAAGAATGCATAATATGTTATAGTAGTGTTTTTCCACGTAGTAATGTTGGCCCGACCATGGCGTTGATGGTCGGGGACGTTACACTGCTACCCAGGGAATTCATATTCTATGATGTTTCCCAGGCCTTCGTAATCAGTTCTATTCCTTCGTAAACACTATTTCTTATTATGCAGATATGCAAAGGTGACGGGCACGAGGAAGAGCAAGCAAGGAAGGAATGGCCAAGTGTGAAAGTGCATAATGAAACTGATGAGTTTACAATGCTGACTCTACATGAGTCGAAATTTCTCAGCGAAGCAATGTACGGATTCCATTCCATACTTTCCACTTTCGGGATGGCGGGTCCTCGAACGGGCGGGCTCAAAAAAATGCCTCTATTGTTTGGTGTTCTACAAATAGCACACACAGTTCCACAATATACAAATAGACAAGGGGACTTGCAGGTTGGCTTATATTTTATAGACCATTGCAAGTTTCTGGATCGCGGGTTCTTGGGTTGGCAGGGTAAAAAATGGGGCTCTATTTCTAGGTTATTGACAAATAGCTTATGAAAATAATTTGACAAGCGGGTTTGCGTTCTGGCCGGCTCAACATTCTACTCCAAGGTTGGAAGGATCCCATAAATGAGCAATACATATCAAATATGCACAGATCCCTTATTCCATACTTAACCAATTATTTGGATTGCGGACTTGGCTCCGTCCGACTCCCAGTGCATATTTGATAATTCATGTGCAACACCAACTCTGTGGTTACAAGATTGGTGTGTGTAGAAACGAGGAAAAAATAGATATGTACCTTTATTAAGTATCGACATCAGATTTTATACACCATGTACCCATATCGCATTCCATACTTGCGGGTTCTCGGGCGGGAAGGGTCAAAAAAGGCCTTCTATTGTTCTGTGTTCTACAAATAACAAATACAGTTCTGCGATATACAATTTGACAGGCGGACTTGCGGGGTGGCTGAGATTTTAGATGCCATTATTTGGATTACGCTTTTGTGAGGTGCACAATATGCCTCTAATGTTTCATGTCCTACAAATAGTCATTATGGTTGGGCGATATAGAAATTCACAAGTGGAATTGCGGGGTGGTCGGCCCAACATTACATCTATTGGATGGAAGATGTGTAGGGTAGTTGCCTCTACACGCAAAACAAAAGAAACCAAAAAAAACATAGCTACAAATAAGTTTGACAAACACAGAGAAAGTAAACGAAAAATTGTTTACTGTGGAACACGAGCAGGAAAAGGGTGCACCTTTGCATGGTTTGGTCTACATGTGTGGGTAGGAGTTCTTTGTGTCCTCTACTTTTCCTATCTGTTTCTATGAGAAAAAGTACAAAGCAAAACGGATATGAACATAAGTTCAGATGTTAAGAAAAAGGCAACTACTATGTACATATACAAAAAAAAAATAGAATATGTTGAATAGAGTAAAAATAGTTTTTGGGAGGATGTACCCTTTTCTTTTCTTTCCTGTACAATGTAAATTTTATAATTCGAGTAGAACACCATCTAGAGCGATGTGTGCACAAATCATAGATACAGATATGCTTTGAAACATACAAATATGAGTTTGCAATAAATTTGATGTATATGTCATAATTCAAGTGCAATACCAGTTGTTTCGTGATCAGACCAATATGTGTCTAAGACAAACATACTATATTGAGGAATTGGCACATTGGACCAGACATGGTCAATTAGTGCATTTTGTAGATGCACTGTGTTGTTCATAAGAAAGCGGAGACTGTATTTGCACATGTAGTTTTCCAATTCTTTTATTCTGCCAGTATTTTGTAGCATATTGATATTGAAGCCTCCTACAAGTACAATGGGTCCGTTCAGATGGAAATGGGTCAATGCATTGGAAATAACATGTACTATGTTGGAGAATGCATTCAGCATGTACTGCGCATCTGTATTTGCTTTCCACATAACTGTCATATCCTTGGAGAAACTGTTGTTCCAAATATGGGAGAGTTTTTGTTTAAGGAAGTGTTGGTTGCCTAAGCGTAAATTGTATGGCTTGGATGTACTCATCTTCTGAAATATTTACCTGTGTCAAGAAGGGATCAAAGCTCATCATTTCATCAAATCCCCCTTCTTATAGAAATGCAAACAAGGATTTAGATTTCTCAACAACAACATTTTCGTCTACACTAACTGGCTCTATGATTCTTGTAGCTCTCATTGGCAGCATGGGAAAGTTTTATCTGCAATGTGAGTTTTTTCATTTTCTTCAACTTCTTGTATGGTAATGTCTATGGACTCTCATAAGTTATGGATCCAAATGATGTGTGTTACATGTTATGTATTTATCCACAAATTGT
>SNQJ01S0026278.1:7926-26536 GCA_010110895.2 Picea sitchensis | reverse complement strand
AGGCGTGATGTGACTGCTGAGAGGGGTCCTCGTTTCCACCCAACCATAGGATCAGTCCCTCCCAATGGAATTATCATTGGACACCCCCGAGATTAGACCATGATGATTTGAGAGTCAATCTCTTACTTCCATCTCAATGAAAGTTAGGGACGAAGGTTACTCTCCTTCTTCCAATACAAAAATAGATAAGGACGAAGGTTATTCTCCTTCTCCCATTATATAAATAGATAAGGACGAAGGTTACTCTCCTTCTCCCAGCTCAGTCTCTATTCTCTGTGATCATAACTCATTTTTATCTTTCAATCCTTCCTTAGACACCAGAGCTTCGATTCTCGTCCCTGCACTCTTCGCAGGTCCCCCCTCTGCCCACCACACTTCCTTTCTTGCCTTCCTCAGCAAGATTGTGTGTGGCTTGAATTCCTAGTCTGGGGTTAGGTTCGAAAGCCTTAGAGATGGGAGGTTTGCCTCATCCCCTCATTAACTCTTGAGGAGGTCTTCCCACCTACCAGCCTGACTGTAATTCATTCCCGGTCAGAGGGTTGTTATGATCTTGAGCAATTAAATCCAGCATGGTACTGGTTTGGTGGAGGTTAATGCAACCATTTCGGGTCCCCTCCACCACCTTTTCATTAGAAATCATGGTCTCTCTTAGCACATCCCCTTCCCAACAGTCATGCAACATGTCTCCATTTTATATTAAAATAACAGAATTTACATTCATCGAACTTTTATACAAAGGTCCATCAAATCAAACATTCACACCTTTGAGTTTTCCATAGTTCCCTGGCCCATATAGTTATATTTATAGACTGGGGGAAACATGGTGTTACAATTCCCTCCCCCTTAAAGGAACATCGTCCTCGATGTTCTATCTATCAACATGATATGTATGTACAGAAGTAAACAAAATTGGATATGCCTGTCTCATGGCATCTTCCATTTCCCACGTAGCCTCATCTGGGCCAAAGTGTTTCCACTGCACCTTGACTTGTGCAGTGGTTTAGTTCCTGAGTGGTGTTTCCTTCTTGTCTAATATGCATTGAGGTTCTGGCAGGAATTCTCCCTCCGGTTCCACCTGGATCACAGACCAGTCAATTATCTGATTAACATCATGTACATATTTCTTCAATAATGAAACATGGAAAACATTATATGCCTTTACTGTGGGAGGAAGTGTTATCCTATAGGCTACATGTCCCACTCTATCTAATACTTTAAAGGGTCCACAATACCGAGGTGCCAACTTGGCATAGGCTCCCATTCTCAGGGAACTCTTCCCGGGCTTAACCCTAAGATAGACGTGGTCTCCTGTCTTGAATTCTCTGGGGGTTCTCTTTCTATCAGCATAACTTTTCTATCTATCTTGAGCGATTTTAAGATTTTGCTTTATTTGAGTTACTTGTTGTTCCATTTCTTTTAACATGTCAGGTCCAATTGTAATTCTGTTCATGGGATTTCTCCAGCTGACTGGAGTGTTGCATGGCCTACCATAGAGGACTTCGAAAGGGCTCATCTTTAGTGATTCTTGGTAGCCATTGTTGTAGGCAAATTCCACCAGGGGCAGGTAATATTCCCACTTTTTAGGTTGGTGCATTACATGCATCCTTAGCATGTATTCTAATATTTGGTTCACTCTTTCCATCTTTCCACCGGTTTAAGGATGATAGGTTGTGCTAAATAATAATTTGGTCTCCAAACCAGCCATCAAGGATTTCCAAAAGTTTGAAGTAAATTTTGTGTCTCTGTCAGACACGATCTCCTTAGGCATTCCATGTAGTCTGAATATCTCCTTCATGAATATGTTGGCAATATCTATTGCCTTGCAAGTCGATTTGACGGGAATAAAATGAGCAGACTTGCTCAATTTATCGACCACTATCATGATGACATCATTCTACCTGGATGATGTTGGTAATCCGATGATGAAATCCATGGAGATGGTCTTCCATTTCCATTCTGGGATTGGTAGAGGTTGTAATAATCCTGTTGGGTGTCGATGTTCTGCTTTAACCTGCTGACATTCTAGACATTTAGCTAAATACTCAACTATGTCTTTCTTCAATCCAGGCCAACAGAATTGTTTCCTAGTGGTCGTGATCATCTTTTGATATCCTGGGTGACCAGTATATGGTCTCTTATGTAGTTCATCCATTATGAACCTCTTCAAGTCGTCACAGTTTGGAATATACAATATGTTTCTGTAAGTCAACAACCCTTCCTCGAGCATCTGGTAGCCTTCATACTTTAGCCCTGTAGGCTCTTGTCTTAGGTATGAGGTCACGGTCTTGAAGAATGCATCTACCTCTTGTGCATTTATGACTCTTTCCCTAACATTCATTTCATAGTTTCTTACTAGTTCCAAATGAATCATTTTTATACTTTTGCTAAGGGCATTAGCCACCCTATTTTCCTTCCTTTAATGTGTTTGATTTCGAAATCAAAATCACTAAGGAGAGCCATCCACCTGGCTTGCTTGGAATTTATATTTGGTTGATCAAATAGGTGCCTCAACCCACAATGGTTTATCATAAGCACAAATCGCCTTCCCATGAGGTAGTGCCTCCACATTTTTAAATCATGTACTATGGCATCCAACTCTAGGTCATGGGTCACATAATTGATCTCATGCTCATTTAATTTCTGCGACACATAGAAAATTACATGTCCCTCTTGCAATAGGACTCCTTCAAGTCCTTCCTTGCAGGCATCTATACACATGGGGAAATCAATATCCAGGTCTGCAATCTTCAGCACAAGTGCATGGGTCAGGAGGTATTTCAGTTCCTGAAATCTTTAATCACATTTTGATGTCCAAATGAATTTAACCCCCCTTTTTCTGAAGGGAAGTGATTGGACAACCAATCTTGGAAAACCCTTTTATGAACCTTCTATAGTATCCTGCTAAGCCCATGAAGGATCTGATTTCGGATACATCCTTCGAGGTAGGCCATTCCAAAATAGATCTAATCTTGTCGGGGTCCACTTGCACCCCTTCCTTATAAATGACATGGCCTAAGTAATGGAATTGCTTCTGAAAGAAGTCGCACTTGCTAAAATTAGTGTAGAGTTGATGTTATCTTAGTACTTGGAATATGAGTCTAAGGTGTTCTTCGTGCTCTTCTTGTTCTTGGAGTATATTAGGATATCATCAATGAAACCAATACAAATTTGTCCATAAATTTTTTGAGTACATTATTCATTAAGCACATAAAAGTGGTGGGGGTATTGGTTAACCCAAATGGCACCACCACAAACTCATAGTGACCATACCTTGTCCTGAAGGTTGTCTTGTGGATGTCTTTATCCTTAATTCAGACTTGATGGTATCCAGACCTTAAGTCTATCTTTGAGAAAATGGAAGCACCTCCCCATTGGTCAAACAAGTCATCGATTCTTAGTAAGGGATATTTGTTCTTTATGGTTGTCTTATTGAGTTGTCTATAATCTATGCACAATCGGAGTGTGCCATCTTTATTTTTCACAAACAAGACAGGTGCTCCCCACAGAGATACACTGGGCCAAATGTACCCTTTGTCCATCATCTCCTTTAGTTGTAGCTTGAGCTCAACTAGCTCTGGCGTACTCATCCTATAGGGTGTTCTAGATGCTGGCACTACTCCTGGTGTAAGTTCTATCGAGAAGTCAATGTCCTTTCTCGGAGGTAGACCTGGTACCTCTTCTGGGAACACGTCCTTGTATTTTCTTAATATGGGGTGGTCCTCTAGGTTTGGTTTGTCATCCTCAACAGATTCCAACACCTGTATTGCATATAAGGGACACCCTTTTCTGCAATACTTTTTCATTTGAAGGGTCGATATTTGTCTCACTGAGACAGGCTTCTAAATCCCTTGGAGGGTCATATTTCTCCCTTCTCCGTTTACACATTCTAAAGTTTTATGATAATAGTCCAACTTAGTTTTATAAGAAGCCAACCAATCCATACCAATCAACAAGTCATAAGATCCCAGGGGAAGTACGTTAAGGGTCACTAGGGTGGGCAATCCAACCCATGATGAATTGACAAGCTGGTATGACCTCCGCCACCTTTATTTTGGTCCCAATGGCTAGTCGCACCAACCATGGCTTAACATTTCTAATTGGTTGTAGTTTACACTTATCAACAGTTTAAGGGACCACATAACTCAAATTAGAACCAGGGTCAATTAAAATAGAAACTAGATGGTTGGCGATCATACCTTCCATCTCCACTACTGAGGCTTGGTGGTCGGCTTGATTATTGTCCAAGGATGCATAGATTCGTGGCATGATCCTAGCCACATGATTGACAGTGGTAGCTTCTTGGATATTGTAGACTCTCTTACTATTTTGTTGTCTGTGTGGACAGTCCCTCAACCGATGATCTTCTCCACAACCCCAACATTTTAAAGGTTCTTTCTTTAGGCTATCATTCTTTCCTAGGACTGTCTTAAAAGGTTTATTTCCACTTTGAGATGGGAAATTTTGCTGGTGCACACTTCTAGTAGGAAGGCTCATTCTAGAATCCTTTCCATAGTTCTTGAATCTTGAGGATTTAAACCCCTTCTTCTGGAATCCTGAACTACTCCTCTTCTTCCATTCCTTGTGAGGTCTTGTCTTATTCCTGAACTGTTCATAACAATACCTCACCTTTCGGATGGTTTCTTCTAAGGTCTTTGGTTCTTCAAACTTAATCTTGTCTCGGTAGGTCTGAGGTAACCCACTAATGAATCGCTGCATTTTTACCTTTTCATCTTTTATGTAGGGTACATACCTCAATAGCTCAAGGAATTTTTTGGTATATTCATCTATTGTGAGCTTCCCCAACCTGAGTTCATAGAACTCTTTATTCTTCCCATCCATGTATTTCTCTAACAGATACTGCTTCCTAAAGTATTTCTTGAACTGTTTCCATGATAGGCCCTTCTCCTGAACTCCTTTCACATTCCTAAGGTCTTCCCACCAAATGGAATATTTTCCATTCAGGTTAAAGATAGTTATTCGAGCCTTCAAGTTTTCAGAGTATTCAAGGACTCTGAAGTACTTATTTAAACCAAGCAGCCAAGATTTCGCCTCTTCCCCCTTATTAATCTCTCCATTGAAAGAGGGTGGTTTGGATTTCTTCAACTCTTCAGGATCATGATTTTTGGAACGCTTCTGCTTCTTTCATTTCCTTTGAGAATGTGAGTTGGCTCTGCTACTAGAAGGTCCTTCAGAGTTTCCAGCTTCCTTTCTAGAGGACTCTACCGATGAGTGTCCCCTACCTCCAGGTTGGGCCTTCTTCGCGGTACTTCTCCCAGTGTGGTCACTTATGGGTTCATGTTTTCAGATCTTAGGTGGACTTCGACTTTTCACATGACTGGTTGCGAGTTCATGTTGCAGTTTCCTTTGTATGTCAAATAAGCTCTGCAACAAGACAACGTCAATTTCTGTTTGTTTTTCTTGCTCCTTTATCAATCTCTCGTTGTTAGCCTTGCAACTCGGTAATTTGGCACTGAGGCTCCTTACAGTTTCAGCCATATCTGGAGGGGTTTCCATCGCCCTCCTTTCGTCAGATTCTTCATCTCTATTGTGGGAGCCATCCCCCACTTCATGACATGTCACCATCATTTAGTCTTGAAGTTTCCCCGTGATTTACTGACTGTTAGAGTGCTAACAAAAACACTTATTGTTAGCTAACAGTTTGTGAGCCCAAGCAGGCCAAGTGTAGTAATGATGCTATGATACCAATTTGTAACACACCCACGATGGGACAAGAAATTAAAAAAAAAAATCGTTCTCCTTATAGGAACAAATCCTCTCTTTCTATGGTTCCTAATTTGAATAGTCGGGGAACCAACCTGACTTCCCGGTCAAGGATCTCTGATTTTGGAACCAAACAACTCTATGAGATCTTGATGGTCTCGTTTTGTAATTAAACGTAGACTCTTTCGAGTTCCTGGTGCGAGTCTAATGATACTGCCCTCAAAATATTTGAGTTTGAGTGCTAGCCCCTTTTCTGACAAGCCCCTCCATGTGAGCATTGGTTGTGACCACGGGTCTAACCAAAAGGCGCTTCGCGAAATCAGAAATTATTTTGCCTCTTTTTCTAGAAGTCCGATCTCCGAACTTTCGACCGTGTCAGATCAACGGTCCACGGTCTTCCGTGATCCGATGATATTGATCTCCTCTTGCAAATCAGGACTTCACGTTTTAGGATTTTGGAAGACAACTCCATCCTTTCTTCCCTTTGGTAATCTTCCGAAGTCCGAATCCTCTAACTCTCGAATCTGATGCCATCTGTCAACCTTTGCGATGGACAGTTATGACTGGCTTCGAAACTTAGGGACTTCGCAAATCTGCCCTCTGTGCACTCCCAAAAGGTTAAGGGACATGCACCTTACCTGGATCGAACGACTGTTGGTCCTTCGTGCCCAGATCCGATGAACAGGATCTATTCCTTTCCTACGTGCTCCTTTAGGTGTTTGGTCGTGAGTTTCGACGACCCAGATCTCCTCCTTGCAGCTGATCTGACGACATCTATCGCTCCTCCCCCTGAGCTTGCGCTTTCCCCCAACTTGGCAGAATTCAATCATTTCAAAGGATTTGCCTTTGAACTACCTCCTGTGAACCCTGATGTATTAGGGTCTCGACGATGTTTTCCCTCCTACGCTTTTGTCAATGGAATTTGACTTCGCCCTGGCGCACACTTGCGCTCTGCATGCAACTTGCACTGTTTCTCCCCAGGATTTCAAATTACCCAATATCTAAGGGACTCGACCCTTTTGCGTCTTCCAAAGGACTTTCTGGTGCCCGCTTGGCACACTCTATGCTCGATTTCCTGAGCTTTCGAACTTGAAACAAGTTTGCCTCTTGGACCTCATCTGTGCTTCTGAAAAGCGCTTATCTCTTCTGAGCTTGATATCCTTGAAGATTTTGATTTCCCATGCACTCCCTACGTTTCAGGGATCTCGTCAAACTCATATCGAAGGTCAACGACGATCGACGGTTGATAGTAATTGTGGGGCCCCAACATGCGTGCAATTTATCAGAGAGTTCGACCTCCGCAATCTGAAAAGGGCTCACCCAATTTGGTCTAACTAGAATCGTTGATCTTCTAGCCCGACGAAATCAACGATGTTGGTGAATTGCGGGCCACGAACTAGCACGTCCGCTAATTTTACTTTCTCTCTCTGCAATGATTCCCAACTGTAGATTTAATTGAGCGGCTGTGTTTAATTTGTTAAAACCAGTGGGTGTTTGAATCAATCTAATGATTAGGATGGCCTTTCCTCTTGTTAAATGGGTCGCCTCCATCACTTGTGTCAGATTCTTAATTCATCTATAGTTCTTGTTACTTCGGTAGCTCGGGTAAGTGACTATCGTGAAATTTGACCTCTCGGAGCTTCGAGCTCCCGAGGTCTCGAAACCTTCAAGAGATAACTCCTTTTTGCACAGGGTTCCTAGACCCAAGTCACGTGGACCTTCAAATGAATCTTGGGATATTAACCCTACTCTTAGTTGGGTTTTTTGTTAAGGACTCGGATGCGAATTCAAAGTCTCTTAGACTACTGGTTTGAATGAAATTCCTTCCTAACTCGTAGAACTATGAGCTCTGAAATGGGGCAAGGTAACTCGTGAGGTTACCGAAACAATAGTAATACCAAGGAACTCGCTCCGACTCTGGGATTGTGATGTAATTCCCTGAGGAAAGTGCCTTCAAGGAATTAAGCTAAAGCACGAACACACTACCTACAATTCAATTGACATATTTTTTGCCAAGGCCCACATGAACAAACTACCCACAATTTCCCAACATAGTGTTCTTTAAAATAGACCTTTTGTTTAGAAATTTCACTATGCCTCATTTAGAAAAACCCTAGTCCCAAAAATCCTCCAACAAATTCTTTTTTAGAAAATGGAATGAAAATGGAGGGGGGCCGCTAGATGAAACCTAGTGCCCCAAATCCAATTCAATTGACATTTCATTACTTTGAGTCCCCATTTGAGTTTTATCGCGATTTGCAACTCGCCTCCTCAAGCCATTCAGGGTCATGTTTGTAATTTGGTTTGGGGTAATACTATCCAAACCGAGTAGCATAATGGAGTTCCATAAGCTCCCAAATGTCTGTTTGGACAAGGTCCACGCAACCACACTACCCACAATTGCCTGACACAATGTTATTGAAAATCAACCTCTTGTTCATAATTCACATTATGCCTCATTGAGAAAAACCCTAGTCCCATAGATCCTCCAATAAACGCTCTTTTGGGCAACAAAATGACAGTGAAGGGCCCCTACTAGTTATGTTGTTTTTCATGCAATCCAAAAGAAATTATGGATCAATAGTATAATGAGACTACACCATAAGGATGCAACATAAACCTATTTAGTGACATCCCTTTCTATGTAAATCCTATAAATTATGATGACTATGTTTCACAACTTTGAAGATACCTAAGATATATGAATAAAGAGACCTTATTTTTTTTATTAAATTAACTTGAAAACAAAATTTCTTTAATGATGAAAACAACTATATTTTTACAAACAATTAGTTTTATGAATATCATAATGAAAGAAAATTTTAGATGACTTATGGTTAGCCAAGGAAAATCAAGGCAAGACAATGCAATACAAGGCAATGCAAGGCATGGCATGACAAGTCAAGGCAAATCATGTCGTGGCAATTCAAGGCAAGGCATAGCATGGCATGACAAGACAAGGCATGGCATGGCATGACAAAGCAAGGCATGGAAATTCAAGGCAAGGAAATGCATAGTATGATAGGGCAAAGCATGCCATGTCATGGCTTGGCATGACATGGAAAGAAAAGGCATGACAAGGCATGGCATGGCAAGGCAAGACATGCCATGCCATGGAATGGCAAGGCATGACAAGGCATGGCAAGGCAAGGCATGACATGGCTTGGAAAGACATGGATTGACAAGCCAAGGCATGGCATGGCATGAAAAGGCAAATAAATGCAAGACATGACATAGCATGGCATGGAAATATATGGCATGACAAGGCAAGCCAAGGCATGGAAATGAATTACATGGCATGGCATGGAAAGGCAAGGCATGGAATGACATGGCATGACATGGCATAGCAAGGAATGGCATGGCATAGCATGTCATGAAAAGGAAAGGCATGGCATGGCATGGAAAGGCAAGGTAAGGAAAGGCAAGGCATGACATGGAATGACATGGCATGGCATGGAAAGGAAAGGAAATGCAAGACATGGCATGGAAAGACAAGGCATGGCATGGAATGGCATGGCATGGTAAGTGAAGGCAAGGAAAGACATGGCATGGCATGGAAAGGCAAGGCATGGAAAGGAGAGGCATGCAAGGCGAGGCATGGAAAGAGTCAATGAGTTAATGCATGGAAAGACATGGCATGGCAAGGCGAAGCATGACAAGAGTCAATGAGTTAAATCCATTTTAGGTCAAAAGTGGTGGTTTTCGGGCCCATGGTTTTTCTAGCCTACAATATTTTTCCCATGGATTTCATGCAATGAAGCCTTTAAAAAAGCTTAGGATACTCCATTGTAATGAGACTGAAGGTGAGGGGTGAAGGCTTACTTGGTCATCTTGGCTGAATTCGGTCTAGAGAATAAAGATTGATAACCTTTACAAGATGGAAGGGAGTACTCAAATAAATGAAGCAATGATGGTATCTGAGGAAGAAAATGAAACTACTCGTTTATGGAATCAATGACTAAGACGTATGAACGAGAAAGGACTGAAGGTGTTGATAAACCATAATCTACTTCCATATTTAAAATCTTTTAATTTGAATTTCTGCAAGCATTGTGGTTTTTTGGGAAGCGGTGTAGGTAGAATTTTAAAACAAGTAGTCATACACATAAGGGTATTTTAGATTATATCCATTTAGATGTTTGGATGCCACCCCCTACAATTTCTTTTTAATGTGTTTAATGTATTTAAGAAATTTAGATTTTTGGTTGAAAAGAGAACTAGCAAGTCAATCAAGTGTTTAAGAATAAATAATGGAGGCAAGTTCACATCTTTGGAATTTTAAAATTATTGCAAGGAATTTGGGCTCGAAAGGCATAAAATCACAATTTACACTCTGCAACAAAAAGGTGTGGTTGAATGCATCAACAAGACTCTTCTAGAGAGAGTGAGATAATGCCAAGTTGCAACAAGAGTTATGGGAAGAAAACATCATTAATTTTTTCTATCTAGTAAATCGGTCAACATCAGTTGCAATAGACTATAAGACTCCTGAAGAGGTATGGATAGGCCATTCATGTAATTACTCAATTATGAAATTTTTTGGTGATGATGTTTATGCTCTTATTTCTAAAGATTAGCATTATGAGTTGGACCCTAGATCAACGAGTATATATTTTTTGGTTATGGTGATGGAATTAAGAGATACAGATTGTGGGATCCTACTGCCCACAAAATCATCATTAACAAAGATGTAGTATTTGATGAATCTCTTCTCATAAAATTAGACATATTAAAAGTTGAAATGAAACAGGAACAAATACCACAAAATCAACAAATTAAGTTGGAAACTCAACCAACTACAAAAAATAAGGAGCATGAAGAAGCTTCTAAAGAAGTAGATGAGGATGCAGAAAATATATAGGAACATGTGGAAATGCCACAACCTACTCCGAGGAGATCTACATGAACCAAAAATCCTCCTAAGAGGTATGAATATTATATTTCATCTATTTCTTTGATATATAATGGTGGGAAAACTTGCTTTTATCAGGAAGAGATGGATGTTATTGAAAGTGCTAAATGGAAATGAAATAAGAAATGGATGCCTTGCAGAAGAATAAAACATGGGACCTGGTATAACTCCCAAAGGGCGGGAAGGTTGTTTGTTGCAAATGGGTCTACAAATTGAAAAGGGGATTTGATGATAAAGTTGAAAGGTACAAAGCAATATTGGTGGAAAAAGAGTATTCTCAAACGAAAGGTATTGATTTCCATGAAATATTTTCACCAATTTTTAAGTTTGTTTCTATTCATGTAGTAATAGCGCTAGTTTCTTTACTTATCTTGAGCTAGAAAAACTAGATGTTAAAACATGATTTTTACATGGAGATTTGGATGAGGAAATATATATGGGACATCCAAAAGGTTTTGTTCAGGATCGCAAAAGAAGATTTCTTTGCAAACTCAAGGAGTCATTATATGGTCTGAAATAGTCTCCCAAGCAATAATATAAGAAGTTTGATTCCTTCATGGTGAACCAAATTTTTACAAGAAGTGAGTATGGACATTGTGTTCAATTCAAAATTTTAGAAAAGACATATTCATTATTTTGGTGTTATATGTTGATGATATGCTTGGAGCAAGAAAAAACATAGTTGAGATCAACATGTTAAAGACTCGATTGGCTAGGAATTTTGATATGGAGGATCTAGGATCAACAAGACAAATTTTTGGGCATAGAAATTCACAGAGACATGTGTTAGTGTTTCTATAGATGTTCAATTCATTCAAAAACACTTAGACACTTAATTCATCAACTTGGGGTACCTTCATAAGAACTTCACACTATATTTGTGCAGGGCATAGGTACTAGTATTGACTATTATAGAGTATGTCTATGCTATGAATTATATTCTAATCTAATAATTTCTCAATGTGACTACAAACTTGAAATAATGATAGAAAGCAAATCCTATTCTATAATAACAATGAAAAATGAAGTATCATGAAAATAAAATAACACAATGAACAAATTCCCACAAAGTGAATTGATAACCTTAATTGTTGACTCTAATATGTGGCTACCATATGGAGTCAATCTATGTAAACAAGCAAGTTCACACACTATCTCCAACTCTGTAATTAGACTTAAAAAAACTCTGTAGTATTCATACATTTTAAATCAACAAAAGACCATGCATCCAACACTATATTTTAGAGGCTATGTAATATAGATTTAAAACTATATTATAAATGAAAAAATATATAAATAAGGAAAATAGATGGCAGTTTGTTGCTTCCTGGAGTAAGCCTTGACTCCCGAGTGCTAGCTTCCTTTACTAAACTAGGAAACGATGCTACACAATAGTTCAAACATTTCAACACAAACCCTATCTTTTCATTAATAAAAAGACCATTATTATAGATCCATCTCTTGATTCCTACATGATCTATTCTCTAACTAGTTGCTATGAAATCATTCTCTTTACAATTATAGAAGAATGGATTATGTCGTTTTAGGAAGAAGAAAACAAACACATAACTAAGTCTAAAACTACCAACAAATACATAAAATGTGGTTCTCGTACTTCTCATTATTCTGGTTGAGAAGAAGGATCCAATCAGTTTCCAATACTCACTCCAAATCATAGGGGAGTGGAATCTAATTGCAATTGACCCACAATATGAACTAGAGGGAGTGTTCATATCTCTCACATGATGCTAGATTTCGGGATCAAAAAATAGACAACAAGATCCCTAATGTAGATCCCTCTCAGGGATTTTGTAAAGCATGTAAATAGTTATGCTCTGTCTTCAATTAGTTCATAACCGTTCCATAAATTAGTTGGGGTAGTGATAACGTCCCAAAAATTAATTGGAGTATTGATCTATTCACATATCCTTTCTTATCCTATCACACTATTCATTATCAACCATAAATGAGTTAGGAACACATTCCACCTTCAAAAAGAAACCCGCACTCATGCATATTTTTTTATCACATATCAAGAAGTCTTAACATATAACAAGAAGTCTTAACATATAACAAGATGTAAATAACAAATTAAACATAACCTGTAATCACAATTATAGATAAGAAAATGACTAAAAAGAAATCTAACATATTTAAGAGTCAATTATCTAACATGGTAAGTTTTGGTTTTCACAACAGAAGTATGTGGACTGGAAGATACTTGTAAAATTCAATATGAATAATGTGAAATCAGTAAATATTCTTTTGAATTCCTATTTTAAGTTTTTTTCAAGTTTATATGTCCTAGTATTAAAAAAAAATTGATTATATATCTAGTGTAGCGTATTCTAATGTAGTAGAAAGTTTAATGTATGGGATAATATGTACATGACCATATATTTCACAGTGCTTTAGTATCTTAGGGGCACAAGTATGGTTTCAAAATCTTTTTAATTTTTCTTCAGAGCCTTTTGGATATTCGGACACATGCAGGGTTCTTACCGGGGCATGATTGCAGAATTCAAAGACCCCCTCAAGGCACCTGTCTTCACACTAAAACAGTGAATGAAACCAAACATGAACATTAGTTGAGAACCGTATGGTCACTTTCATCTACAACGGCAGAACTAAGGATCTCAAAAAAATAATACAAGGACTGAGTAAACTGAGGGAGGCATGAACGGGAAGAATAATTTATGAGCAGTTGAATGATATGTAATCTAAGTTTTGCTTGATCTTTATCATTAACCCTAATTAGGAACAAATAAAGCTGCGTTATCCATGGTCGATCTGCATCCGTTAGAAGTTTTAATCACATTTAACTCCCCGGGTTGTCTTTGCCCTTAGAGAACTTTTGTTCCGCACCAAGTCATAGAATACTAATTGAACCCAGAAACTATGCAATTTTGGCTTTTCATGTTGTCAGTATCTAACTTTACTTTCGTGTATTCATTATAACAATGACGATTCATGAATTTCACTCGCTTTTGCTCTAATGTTTTCTTCTGCTAATCTAGAATATTTGTTTATTGTCAATTATTTTCCGAAGAGAAAAGAGATTTTATTGCTCTTATTACAAGAGTGCTTATTGTTACCGGGCACTCGAAGTTCATCTTCACAATTTTCATTCCCTTTCAAAATGAAACGCAGACCAATAATAAATGGCGATAAGTCAGCCTTTTTCACTGAGCAAAAATGATTACATAGAGTGCCATCTATCTATCAATCCAACAAATTTACAGGGAGGGGTGGGGTTCAGAAATAGCATTCCTCCATTTTTCAAATGGTGCTGGAGCGGTATCGTGGTCGACCATCAAATGTTTTCTTCTCTTCGAAGAAGAGGCAGAGAGATCGAGCATAGACTCCATTTTTGCCCCGCGTCCAGCGAAGCTCTGAAGGCTTGTCTCGGTAGAAAACAAGGATAATGGTGTATCTCGACTTCAACATATACTCCAGTTCCATCATCAGTACGAGCTCATCCAGACACCACTTTGAATCCGCATATCTAGGAGTGAAATTTGCTATATGGACGGAGACTGTTATAATGACACTTTTCATTTGTGCACTTATGCTCTCTCCCTCTTGCAATTCCTCCTGCTCTAGAAATACTCGCAATTCATGTTCGCTAAGGCATTGGCAGAGATCGGTGCCCAAGCTTCTCTTCACATCGGGGCAACGGTGGTTAATGAAGACATAGAAGACATTGTTGTCGTAGTCGCCATGTGAGGGATGTCGAGGAGGATGCCAGCGGATACGCAATAACAAAGAAGTAAGATTGAAGATGTGTTGCAGAGATTGGTCCTGCGCGCTCAACCTCAATATATTCGTCCTCATCGTCTGGATGATCTCACAATTTCAAAGTACCTACCAGCTGCGCCTCAGAAACTTTCTTTCTAATATCTTGATACTTGTCAATCGATTCAATAAAACAGCACTAATATCGGATTGAATTTTTAGTACGAAATTTATTAATCTTTTTTCTTACTATTAAACTGTCTTTTAATGGATCGATGGAATAAATTGAACGGTGGAAGCAACAAGTTCGTGGCAATTTCTTCATCACTGCATTTCCGATTCTTCCCACCAGTCAGATATCACGGATCGACTAAACGTTTTGTTGTTATGCACCCACCAGGCAGAGGGCATCCACCGACATATCGCCCCACCGACCAGGCAGCATGCGTATTGACTATTGCGTAAGGAAGTTTCATTTTATTTTAAGAGACCAGATTGCGACAAAACGTTTAATTGTTGGATTACAGTTGGCATAGCTGGATATTAATAAATGTTATGTCAGTTTCACGTCCTTGGATGTCATAATGGTGACCAGTTGAAAGAAAAACTTTAATAAGTGGTTTCTGAAAGTCACATGGATTTATATATTTTTATCATTATGCATTGGTATTAATGGATATATATAAATCTCATGAATTCATTAAAATTTTAGTAAATGTTTTTTTTTTAATTATGGTAGCTTATTCCCTACCTTTTGCAAGTTTAGAAGATTAGGTTTAGAGATTGGTTTATAAATTGATAATTATTATTATTTAAAATTATAACAAGTTTAATATGACATTAATCATATGCTTACTCTATTTTTGTTAGTAAATATTTTTTATTTATTAATATAGAATTTGAAATTTTATTAATTTAATTAAATCATACTTACTCTATTTTGGTTAGTAAATATTATTTATTTATTTACTTTTGTTAGTATATATTATTTATTTATTAATATGGAATTTGGATTTAGAAATTTTTTTTCTTTGTCGAAGTAAATCTACACGAAATCACTATTAGCTATTGTTTAAAATGCTATTTTGAATATAGAAATAGCATGTTGAAAAACCCTTGGGACACTAGCACACATGGACTAATATTCATTCATTTCTTCGATACTCTAGATTAAAGACAAAGACAGAGAAATATTTAATTGTATATTAAAAACGTATAAAGATTGGAAAATCTTTCATTCTTTGAAAACATTCAAGATAACACAATGCTATTAACTTCTAAAGCCATATGCCCTACCCCACTTTTATTATTACACTAATATATATTATTAAATTTAACATCACTTATTTATTATTACACTAATATATATTATTAAATTAAAGCGGTACATGGCACGACATTATTAAACATTTCTATAACAAAACTTTAATCTTTGTTAATCACTCAAACTGGCAATCAACTAGCCATCATAGTAAATTTTAAATATCATCAAGTAAAGTTAAAAAATAAACATATAAACGGATGCCTTTATAATAGTGAGGAAGTTAGTAGTTGAAATCACAACCATTGATTTATTGGGACGACTAAGAATATTCCATCAATATTTAATCTTGTCCATCCAAAACCTTTCTAATTAATCTAACTTGTAATAATATATATTATTATATTTAACATAGATATATATTACTCTAACTTGTAATATATATAAAGCTAATTTGGAATTTGAAAACAAAACTATACATTAAATTTTAAAATTTTGACACTTATATTACTTTTATAGATAATTTTAATTTACATTATAGAGAATTTATAACCATATTTATCGATGGTAGATATCCTCAATAGGTTAAAATTGTGTGGAAAAACCGAGCAAGTGGGTCTAAATATCATGTGGTCCACCTAATTAAAAAAGAGACCCTTAAAGTAATGCTTCAACATTTGTTCATTGGGATGTGGGCATGCTAAAGTGTGAATGCATATATGAAACTGAGCCTATGTCGTGGCCATCAATAACTCCCGACGAGTGAATAATTAACTGCAAGACAAGGTGAAAGTACTCTTGAACTTTTTTTTTCCATAAGAAAATGACGCTTTATATTATAAAGATATATAAACAGTGCAATTACAAATAAGTTTTCAAAAACAGGCCTAAATGCCTCATAACGTCCGAACATCCTCCCACAACAAAAAAAACAGTGATAATAGTTGGCCATCCCTTTCACATCAAAAGTCTATTCCCAACCCCATACAAAAAACTGTATCAACAACACTGTTACCGTACGGCTTCCATAAAAATGAGAGATGTAGTCAACCCATTCACAGGGAAATGAAAAATTGTTCCCAACCCAATTCAAATTCGGTCACAACAATACTTTTAATGGGACTATAAAAGGTTGCTCACCGTCTCCAGCAGAGTGATCTGTTCGCAACACAACTGTCATCTAAAGAAAGCAAGTCCCCTATCATAGAGACCCACTTCTGAGATAAACAAGTGACAGATCCAAATGTTGCCATCTATCAAAGAGCTCTAATATAAATTTAAAAACATGTGTGACCCTTCATGGCCACCTTCTACCTGGAAGTATTCAATGAATCCTGGAGCCTTTATCAAAGCCATTTTTGATAATCTGTCAGCCTCGGTGTTATCTTCCCTATAGATATGCTCAAAAGAAATTTTTTGGAAGAGTTTTAAAAGTTCCGGTACTCTTTCCTTCCAACAATCCAGTGTTATCATTTGAAGGTTTCTCTTCCCTCTCAACTAGTCTATAATTAACTTAGAATCCCCCATAACCGAAAGCTTTGAGATGGAAAAGCGAACTGCCAGAGTTAATAGAGCCCAATCTCCCATCAACTCAGCCCTATTATTTGTTCCAGGCCCACAGTTAATTAGCCAATGGAAAATTTTATGTTCGCTAATCTTTAGCACTCCCCCCACTCCACAACAATTTCCTGAGGCAATTGTCGCTCCATCAAACCAGTTGACCGGTCCTTCCTTCACCATGCACAAAGCTCTTTTCTAACTTTCTTTTGTCTACTTTGGAGATCTTGAATCCGCCCAATATAATAAAGACAAGATCGTGACTTTGTGAACAGATGGCTCCCTATTTTCAAAAATTGCCAGATTTCTCTCTTTACAAATAATCCAACAAATATGAAAAGGAAGAGAGATAATCTGGGTTCAAAAATCTCCATTTTTTGAATCGCTCATTCATGGAATCTCCCGTCCAGGCCCCCGTAAAGTTTAATTTTAAAAAAATCCTTTCTCACACAGAATGAGTGAAGTGACTGTCTGCAAATAAGAGATAGACTCTCGATTCTTCTTGCATAGTATGCACCAGCCCGGTCCTACAAACCCTCTTCGCTGCAATATTTCCCAGGTTAATAGCTTATTCTCGATCATCAACCAATTAAATAACTTGAGTTTTAGTGGGACTTCCTCGGACCAGAGTGTTTTTCTCCATCCACCTATCTCTTTATTTTTACTTTTATTTTCAATTGTCTCATAAATGTTTTTAACCGAAATCCTCCCTGATGTATCTCCACCCATTCATAAGAGAGTATCGGTTTTCCTCCTCAGCTACACGCCCAGATTTAATATCATATCCCTGTAATTCTTCCATTCTACAACTAATGGTCCCTCAATGTGTAACTCATTACAGGTAATCCAATTTTTCCCCATTGCTCCCGACCTGGGCTCTCTGCTCGCCTGATTTAAAAAATAGATTCCTTGCTGATTTAGAATTTATCTTAGATCATTTGATAGCCTGGCTTTTTCCCCCATCCCCAAGATCTGATCTTTTCAAGCAATATTTGTTCCCCCGAGCTCGGACGCCATGCCTGCCAATGTAAGAGAATGTAGAGACTTTTATGAAGGTATCTCCAATTTGGAGATCCTCTTGTTCCTTCTAGCCGAGCCAAACACAACCAACTTGCCACTGATTCTGTAAATATATACTTTGATTTAAGAACACGATGCCAAAGACCATCATGCATCAACGCCCTCCATAAAGTATTAACCGCCATCACTTTGCTGAAACTATCCATGTTTCGCAAGCCCCATCCGCCAAACTTTCTCGAGCGTGCAATGTGCTGCCAGTTGCAGAGATGAATAGCCCTCTTGAACTTACAACAAATTTATTCACCAATCAAATAGTAGAGAAATAAGTATTTTATTATATTAAAAAAATATAATTAACTAGCACACACGTCAAGTACCATCATCATTTAACATTTAATCACTCA